>JAYECN010693188.1:0-48696 GCA_035222435.1 Microcambeva ribeirae | reverse complement strand
CTTGTTTTGTTTTTTTTGTTTTTTAACTTGTTCGGCGGCGCGAGCGCCCCACGGAGCCCGGGCTCTGGCGGCCGCAGGCGCGGGGGTCCCGCGGCGGCAGCTCCGCGGGCCTGGCGCGGATCAGGACGAGCGGCGGCTCCGGCTAGCCCGAGGAAGAGCCCCGGCCCGCCGAGGAGAGGCTCCCGCGGCCAGCGGCACCCGCCGCTTTAGGTGCACACACGCATATATGTATTTTTTTCCGCCTTTCTTTCTGGGGCAGACAAAACGGCTCGTTGTTTCGTGTGCTTCAAAGTTTCGTGTTGTGAAGTTGCTTTAAAAGCAGGGTAATGCAGCAGCACCAAATACACACGCGGGAAGCTGTTTTTATGCTCTCGAACGCCCCTTAAAGTTTTAAGGGGAGACAGTTCCTTAAGATATCCTGCAGTTCTGGACTCTGCTAAAGCGTTGGGATTAAAGTACCCCCCTTTTATTGATAAGGAAACACTAGCTGTTCTCTCTGTATGCCCTAACGAGCATGTTCATCCTTTAGGGTAAATATCATGAGTGGGATTCTTCTTTGGCTTTATTGGGCTGTTAGGCTGCTGCTTGCAAAGCATTTTGCCTCATCTTGTTGGGGTGTTAGAAATAACACCCTGTGGATGCGTACGTCATAAAAGTGGGTCTAGTAAAGCCCGTGCTGGAGTCTCCACACTGCTCTGATGGGCTGCCTTACGGAAGAGTTAACTGTAAAACACTCGGGGAGAGGCTCGGAGGAAAAATACGGCTGCTCTTCCCCTCTAAAATAACCCAAGTGCTATTCGGAATTATTAATGCACTCGTATCTAGGAGGTTGGCTTAATACTGTATGTGAGGGAAGATTTTCATAAACTGTACTTCTGTACAAAGTAAGAGTTGGCAGGAAGAACAGGCCTATATGAATATATATATATATGAAGCATATTAGTTAAATTTGGGAGAAACAGTATTTTTTAACTGATCATATTATTTTACGTTTCTTTGCTTTGCCCTTATGGACTTGCTAGGTTATCTTCTATAGTCTGCCAAACTAGGGGGAGAAAAAGGAAGGGGGGGGGAAATAAACAACAGCACTCAAAGTACTAGATGCATATATTTGATATAAAAATAGAATTAAAATGTGCTTAGATATATGAACACTGGGATGAAGGATATTGTTTGGTGGAAAAACACTTTACTATGCTAAGAAGATTTTTTTTTATATATTTATTGGAGAAAAAAATCCAGAATAATATTCATAATCCAGTTATCAAGTTAAGACTGGTACTTCAGTCAAATCTCTTGGAGCCAGGAGTAATTATTCTGTGCTCAAATGGGAAAGGAGAGAAAGGGTTTAATAATGGAAACTGAATTTGAAGTTGCAAATCAACCCACAGATTAAACTGCCGTATTCTTTATAAACAATATAAAATACCAGAAAGTGAAATAATAATCATCCTAAAGGTATGTTTCTGTCATCTCATAACAGCACCAATTA
Organism: Microcambeva ribeirae; assembly: GCA_035222435.1. Classification (NCBI taxonomy): domain Eukaryota; kingdom Metazoa; phylum Chordata; class Actinopteri; order Siluriformes; family Trichomycteridae; genus Microcambeva; species Microcambeva ribeirae. The sequence continues at coordinate 47,204 of JAYECN010693188.1, read as the reverse complement.
GCAGATTACAGGCTCAGCTCACTAAGATACCAAGTCCCTCTAACTCTAGTTGAAATCAGTGAGCCTTATGCAAAGCCCATGTAAATTGATGCAGAAACTCCCCCTGACTTGCATCAGCTTTAGATTAGGCCCAATAAAAACTGAGAGTACTTGGCAACTTACAGGATCAGGTGCTGTTTGTGAAGGGGCATTTGTGCTCCGTAGACTTCAGAGAAAACACCAGAGACTGGTGCTGAGGATTCAGGTCAGAAGTATTCTTTATTTTTAAGTGATAAGGCATTTATTGTACTGAATATTCATCTCTGCATTTCTGCTGTAGAAATTACATCTCTCTTTCAAGAAACAAAAGGAAATACAAAAATCGTAAAGATTTTTTTTTTTTTTTTCTTTTTGTATCTTATGCACTTGTTTGAATTTGCAGGAGCAGGTTTGAACTACGATTTACACATCAGAGACGATTAATCTGATTTATGTAACATTTTTCTTTAAGAATGATTTTTATAATCTGCATATCAGGCTCACTATTTTAGCAGGTATAGTGATAACATGACTTCACTGAGAGTTTGTGCAGTTGATATTTGTTCATGAAAATTAATTTTAGTGTGATATAGTGAAGACTCTGGCTGGATTTTATATATACATATTTTTTTCCCCCTTCCCCCCTCCCCCTTCCAGAATAACTTATTAAAACAACAAAATTATTTAAAGATATTTACGTATGATACTTGTTCATAAACTGAGAAGTATTTTGTGATGTTCAATGTAGAAATTGATGCTACAACTTTCAGTGTTGTGTAACTTGCAAAGAGGTTTAATTTGCGACGAAAAATATATGCAAAAACCTAAAGTTAGGATAGGTATTGGCACTGTTGGTTGAGCAATTAAGAACATAGTAATTTTTGGGGGGAGCGTATGGAGGCTTTAAAACATAATTGTAGAAATGTGTACTTTAGAGGTTTAACAACCTCTCCTTTTCTTAGTTCTGAAAAGCTGATTAATTGCAGTGTCTTCTAAAACCTGATTTATTTCATACTTTTTTCATACCAAGCATTACCATTATGAAGCTCTCCTTATAATTGAGATTAATGTTTCTGAGCAAAGAAGTGGTTTGGAGGGCTGCATTCATTTTGAGTGCTGTTCTAATCAATTTTAGATACAGCATTTCACAATGTATCAGTCTGTATCCGAACCTGCCTTATTATGTAGAATTAACTTGTTGGTGATTGATAGCGAGCCTGCTGCGACTTGAAGTGACTTGTTTCAGAACAAGTGTTGTGACTTCTAGGAGTTTGCGTAGAGTAGAGGGTCATGCGACTCCGATAGCCTTTCTCTGGCCTGACTGAAGCTTGACAAAGTAGCTGGAAAAGGGGGCGGAGAGGGAGGAAATGTGTGCTTTTATGAGGCGGATGGGAGGGGGGGAAAAAAGATAAAATATCAGTATTAAATGTTGTGCCTTAATCTACAGTCTTGGCTTTCGAGTAGTCTTGAGTGGCAGATTAAGACACAGTGTTTTCCTGCATCCCTACATGCTGTAACGCTGCACTTAGATTGTTCCGAGAAATATAAGAATCCTTGGTTTTTGAAATCCAAACTAACAAGGCTACTCTTGGACCAAACGGATGCCTCTACTGCATGTTACCAGGTAGGTGGTGAAAGAGGCTGTTATTTTTTTTATTTCCTAAAGCTGACAAGGGTAGTAGTAGTTGTTTTGGTATCTATTGAGGCACTTGCACATCTCTGCATCTTCTGGCTCTGCCTCACTATCGTTTTATCCTAAACCATAGCATACTATGCTTGCACTTTACTGCTGAGTGTAATGCGTGAAATATTTTAAGTTCAGGAAAAGATGATTTTTGGGTAGTGTGAAGAAAAAAGCAACTCCAAAAAGGAGAGGAAAGAAAATAAAAGTGAGAAGGGGGCCTCTGAAACCCGTAAACACAGTTCCAATGAGCTCTCTGTGTGTATGTCTATTACCAAGATAGTGATTTCAGTCTAAATTGTACTTATTTATATATTTCTCGCAAGGCATACTAATTATGTTCAGTAGGATTTTTCTAGTTTGTGTATGGGACTAATTACATTAAGGCTTTTTAGTGTAAATGCACTTGTAAAGAATACACAGAATGTTGTAGCTGAAGCACTGAATAAAAATGTTTTCAGTCTTATGCAGATCAGAAGCTAATAAAATTACAAAATGTTTACAAATGCCATCCTCTAAATGTTCCACACCACTTAAGCCAGTACTTTGCTGTCAAAGAAACATTATATCACTGGAGGTTCATTTTAATAGTGCGACTGAAATAGCTGCTACTGAGCATGGAGCTGCTAATAGAGGGAATGATCTTAGATGTATTCCAAAGCGGAGAGTGAAATACTGGGGGAAAGCAGACAGGCTTCCATCAAGGAAGGAAGTCTGAGATAGAAGCCGCTTCCTCCAGTGATACGCTGACTTTTATTGTAAAGTACTTCTCACACAAATGTGTTATTTAAAAGACACGAGGCAGAAAAGTAATTCAAGACTGAAGCCATCTTGTGCACACGAATGGCCTGGGCTGTGGGAAGGGGTAGCTGCACTTTTCTAGTTCAGATCGAACCCAACGTGCAAGTTAAAGCCCGGCTGACGTAATTGTTCTTGTGACTCCTGTTTGTGTAGCAGGGTTTCAGTTGTTTCTTTTTGGTATGTTGGCATCTGCAAAAAGCCAACTGTAAACAGTAGTGCCTGAAAATAGCAAAAGCAAAACATTGAACTAGAAAATGGAAAATGCAGTACGGAATTCAGCACTGGTTAACGTTAAATACCCAGCTGCGAATCCACAGAAACCAGCAAATTACCTGGAGGGCTGGGTACCGCCGGGCTGGGAGGCTGCAGGGTCTCTTTGTCTTAAAATCTTTCTCATATGATATATAAGATTATCAGTTATGATAGCAACTTTGGTTCAATTTTTACAGTAGTCTTTCATGAATGCAAATAAATTTTTTTATGCATAGGAAAAGAATGGAGTTTTCAACATGGAAAAAAAAAAGGCATAATGTTGATGTATTTTTGAGATTCCTGATTACACACTTCCTATAGTAAATGCTTAAAGTGAGAATCTGTTCTAGCAATATATAATTACGTAACAGTTTTCCTATTCTTTAATTTTCAGTTTTTTGTGGGGTTTTTTTTTTTTTTTTTTGTTTTGTTTGCTTGTTTGTTTTTTTTCAATAGTGCTGATTATGGAGATCTTGGACACAGAATAGGCTTGCCAACTTTGCTTACTCTTTAGAAGAATTTATTTTAAAAGGAAGGAGAATTTCTTTCTGCTAAGATGGTCTAAAATCAATATAATCCATTTCTGGGGAGGGGAAGGACAGAGCATCAAGGTTCCATAGGCAAGGAGTTCTAGTTCCTTTTTTCCCATTTGAGGCTCATGTAAACGTGTGTTTTTTGCTTCCCAGGCAAGTTATCGCTTTGAGGCAAAGGTGTTGTATGCGACAATATATGTCCTAATAGTATCTCTCGTTGTTTGAGGAGGAGGGAGAAGAAAAAGCTTATTCATCACAAACTTATCTGAATAATTTTTAGAGGTTCATTTCTCTTGATATTGTGACTTGTGTCTCATTTCACAGTTAATGTGTCTTCTGGATCTACCAGCCTAAAATTGACAATTTTGATGTCTAATTGCAGTTTTCAATTTGTAGTTTAGCCTTTACATCTGCATTTTTGCATCCAAAGTCTCAAATAGCATTTTACAATAATCTTAGGGTACTATAACTTCAGTTTTCCCTAAGACAATATAGAAAAATGGCAAATATACTAACTTAAAATGTCAGCTGGTATGAAACTTGAAACGTGCCATATTGAAATCAGTACTGTTGTTGGTATTTTCCAACATTGTGTTGATTTTTGTAACATTGTTCTTTCACTGCAGTTAAACTAAAGTAACAAGGAACTAATGTGTTTAATTTCCTTATTTCGGTCTTGACAATTTTTGGACATTTTAAGAAAACTCCTGCCAATGCTACAATTGGTAAAATACACGTTTAAAATATTTTTCTTGGCAGGAACTGCCCTAGACAACTGTGTGTTAGAATCTTTAGAGAGGAGAAAAAAATGAACAATACACCAAGCGCATAATTTACCATAATGCAATGATGGTTTCCTAAATCATGGAAGTCCTTGATACATTTTGTCTGGGTCGTGGGGTGGGGAGCTGTGTAGTGTTTGAAGAAATCATCATTGCTAATACGTATTACTGTAGATTAACAAATGAATGAGTGCATCGTCCTTCAAAGGCCTCATCCAATCTCATTATAATTCTTTGAACATTTGCCTGACCTTTTTAAAGGAACCGTACTGAAACTTTATGCTTGTGAAGTCCTATAAATAAACTGACGAGAACTCATATCGAGAAGTTCGTAATCTGATGACAGGAGCAGTAATACATCCTTAGCACAAAAATATCAAATGTTCTGTGTCACATTTTAGCAAACTGTCCATTTACTTAAAGTTTTTATTTTTCTCTTCTAATGATGTAATACTTATTATGAAACCAATCAGCACCGGATAGCTTTTTTAAAAATAAATAGCACAATTATTCTCCAGATAAAATCTAAAGCCAGGCTGTAGTGCTTATAGTGCTGATGTCAGTTATGTTCTGGTGTGTATGTTCAGAAAGGCTGTATAGGAGGATTTATTTTTTTTCACGAATGATTGTGTAAAAAACTTATTAAGCATAGACATTTCCAGCTAAAGTATAGCTCCACTCACCTCTATGGAGACTCTGATGACCATGTTTAGGGCCCGTGGCCATGAGAGATTTTGAGGTTTTTAGTATTGATTTTTTTTTTTTTTTTTTTTTTAAATTAATGACTGTCTTGAATCTTTCCTGTTATGATTATATTGTTAATTTGAATAGGTGCTGATGCCCTTGCAAAGCCCTAGGACTTGGGGTTTCTTTATTTTCCGCTGAAAAACAAAACAAAAAAATGGTTATGGTAGTGAGTTTGGCAAAGCAGAAGATAGTATTTCATGTTATTAAATTGATTGTTCTTGGAAAGGTACTCTTTATTTATGCTACGGAAATGTGAAATACTTGGTATGCTCCTAATCCCTGTAAGAGAGATTCTTGATTTTGGTGTCAGAAGGTAGAGTGGTGTTGCCTGAACCTACACGAATGTAACTGAAGAGAGGTTTGATAGTCCAAGCGATCAGACAGTTGAAATTCTATGTACAAGCTGTGAGTGCTCATGTATGATATTAAGAAAAAAAAAAAAAAATTCAAAGTTTTAATGTTTGCTCAAGAGTTCCAAGGCTATAGTTCGTTTACTGCCGTTTGCCTTCTAGAAGGCAAAACCTAAATATTCTTTTTGTCCTTCTGGACTTACAGCTTTTCACATCTTGCTATGCAACTTATAATGGCAATACATAACATTTGTAGTTTCTAACCTTGAAAACTAATAATTTGATTTTTCTTAGCTATAAATTGCTTGCAGAAGATGAATGAGAAGTTTTTGTGGCAGCTTATGCACAAAATTGTGTTGACCACCTAATACTGTTTGACCTAATGAGCAACATGGTACAAAGCTATAGGAAGGGATGATTATTTTATTTTATTTTTTGTTCACGTCACAAGCACAGAAGCCTGTGGTTTCAGCAGGAGCCAGAGTGTTGAGTTGTAGCTCATGCCCCGGAAACACGTAGGGTCTGAAGTCCCTGGAGAAGTTTTGGTGAACGCTGAGAGTAAAACTGCTCAGCACCTTTCCAGAAGTTTTCCATCAGCTGTGTATTATTAGACTATGAGACAAGTTTCATCTTGTAATGAAATATTCATGCTTGTGACTGGTTTTAATCTTTCACGTACTTCGTGCAGTCAATAGGAGTTAGTAATCTGTCTAAATACATGATAACTCGGAGATACATGTCTGAATTATTATATTCCGTAGGAAACTTGAAAGTAATAAATGATCAGAAAAGCTGGGAATTTATTTTCAGTCTTGATACTGAAAAATATCTCAATGTAGAGTGGAGAGAAAAAAAAAAAGGAATATCAATTCTTGCTTAGCATGAAATAGTTGTAATTACATTTAGAAATGTTTTGAGTGGCTTAAGAATGCATAGCCATTTGTATTATTCTTTTGATAAAATTATGCTAATTATGAAATGATACAGGGCTGATGATACAAAATGTTAGCAGGTCTAATGATATGTTTAAGAACAGTGCAGTCATTAAGTTCAGTAAACTGAATATGGACCTCATAAATAAGTGCTGAATTATAATACAAAACGCACCATGACTAAATTAATTAGTACGTTTAATCTAGTGAATTCCAGCTAGGCTGCATACAATATGGACATGTATTTAATTTCTAAATTTAATATTAGATGCATAAGTCAACTCTCACTTATTCAGTGCAGCACTGGTAAGAAAAAGTTAATATGTTCTACTGTTTTACATAAGCATCTGTTTTTTATTTATTTTTGTTTGCCTTTTTGGAACAAGATGTTTCAACTCCATTTGTGCAGGCGTTTGAGAGGTTACCATAAGTAAGGGACCTGAGCAGTGACATGGTTTTTTTCCCTTTTCCATAGTAGGTCCTGAGGAGGTTCAATTTGTGTCAGAAGGTAGAATTTCTCAAGTCCAAAATGACAAGGTAATTCCACAAAAATGACATAAGTTATTCAGATTTTTGTTAACAACCTCGTGTGGAATATTTGCTCATTTGGTGCAAACTTTTTTTTGATAGTTACTTTATGATTGTTATGATACCAAATTCTACTTATCTATGGGTAGTTCAAATGGGTATGGGTCACACCAATTTTCCACTTGAAAGCCTTATTTTTCAAAGAAAGCAGAAAAGAGAGAACCATTTTATTTAAATATATTTTGCCAGTGGGTACGTCAGTCTTTCGTAAATTAAGAGCATGTTGTTATGTGAGTTGCAGGGCAATGTTTTGATATATTTTTTTAATATTATATAAATTATTTGCTCCCGAGTTGGTTAAATGCATAGTTATGAGTGTTATAATTAATTCCCCAATTCATCACTAAAGTCTTATGTTTGAATTTAGGACAGAAATTGGATTTTTTTTTTTTGTCTCTAAATTAATGATCTCTGTGCTTAGTTCCAGTGACTTTGGTGAGGTTATGAAGTGAATAGGCTTTGTGATCAGTGGGATGTTGGCTTCAACTTATTGCTTGCATAGGAGATTGTTTGAGATGAGTTTGATAATATTGAGATAATTTTGTTTTTTTACTTGATGTGCTTCTGTTCATCCCGGTCATTACCTCTGACTCGAGTGTGCCTTTGCATTGTGGTTTTCCTAAATAGTGGGCTAAAATAACTTGAACTGTGTGGTTTCCGTGTGGAGACTGAATCTGCGAGCAGCTCGACTCCACTGTGTTCCTCAATTCCAGCCTTTGTTCAATGCCCTTAAGGTAAGGATCCTACGCCCCTCCCGCGCAGCGCCAGCAGCTGGGAAGGGCCCTTGCGGTGATGGTGCTCTGCTGGCTCTCTCGGAAGAGCGGGCTGCTCCCAGAGGTGGCGTTAGGCGTTGCAGCACCCCTCTGCTGCTGTGTTAAGCAATACCCTGTAGCATTCCCGTGCACCGGGGCATCTCTGTCCCTTCAGTCCTGGAGACTGTCCTTGCAACGTTTTGGCCCATGATGATTGCTGGTCTCCCAAGCCCTTCATGGACACAGTTCTGCAGGACCTAGGGACCTTCCTGACTGGCTTGGAGGGTAAGACATTTTACTGGCAGAGATGTGCCCCTGCTGGTCTGAGGGGCTGGGCAAAAGGACTTCCAGAAGTCCTTTCCAGCTGATGTTATCCTGTGAGGCCATGCCTGCTGGCTGCGCTGCTGGCAATCATTTTGGGGGATATTTAACTTACTTAATTTACTAGTACAGTTTGCTAATGCTAATTCCATTTTCCACATCTGCAAGCAAAGCTTGCTGTAGTGGACTCCGAATTTGAAGCACAGTATCCTGATTTAATCAGTTGCAGTGAAGCTTTTTTTCTCTCTCTTTTTTTTTTTTTTTTTAATGATTTGTAGGGATAAGTCTTTATCTGCCCTAGTTGTGTAACAAGCTCCTGTTAATTCACATAGAGGATTTGTGGCAATGGATGAACAAATCAAGGGCCCTCTGTGTTAAACTTTGTGTTTCTTGGTGGGGGGGAATCTTTAGAAATTTAGCTGTTCTTCATATATGTTTAATATAGTAATTGCATTACAGCTGATCTTGTAAGAAGCCCTTTCTCAGCTCTAACTTCAAAATCTTTGAATGGTTGTTAAAGGAAATAAGTTCTCCTTGTTAAAATTAATATTTGGAAAGGCTAATTTGTTTAATATACACACCTGCTAATTATTACAGAGCGCAGACTTATGACAGGATTTAAGCTTGCTTGCCTGTATTAAATCTCAGAGGGGTAATAGAAAGTATTATTTATGATGGACAGCAGTGTGTGAAATGGTGGTAACGGCTTGTTCGGTGTTTATTATGAGTGGATTAAAGATGTCAGTAACTGATTTGTAGATCTGAGAATACCCTATTCACTTATTTTTTTTTTTCTCTAAACAATGAAGTTAGATTTAAAAAAAAAAAAATAACAGAAATGGACAAGAGTAACACGTTACAGTGCTGGATCTCTCTTAACGTTGGGGAGAGGACTAATAAAAGATCGTTCACCACCAGCTCCCACGTTTCAACTGCTTCTGCCAAGCTGCAGAGACGGTGCTTACATGTAACGTAATGAGCCAATGCTGAAACAACAGATGATGTGAACGTTGATGTAAAAGCACCAATGTATAGATTGGGCTTTAAAGCATTTACTCGACGTGGAAGTGAGCAATTGGGTACCTAGATCGGAAATCCGTGGGCTTCAGTCCCGGGCGCACGCGGTGTCCGTAGCCGCAAGGCTGAGCGCGTGGCGGAGCAGCCCCGCCACGGCGCCGCCTCGCCTTCCCCGTGCTCCGCGGCCGCGCGGCGGGGCCCCTCGGCGAGGCCCGGCCGCATAGCGCCGCGGGGCGACGTGCCCAGGCGGCCGCGGAGCGGGGAGCCGCGCCGAGCACGCGCCTCCTAACGCGCGCGGTCAGCGGGGCCACCGTGGCTGAGTCGTGGCCGGCGCTGGTTTTGACCGGGCTGATGCTGGGCTCACTGGCCAGTGTGGCCCGTGGTGGTGCAGGGGCCGCGCGTGGGGCTGCGGTGACGCTTGTGACATGCACGATGTTTTGGTGGACAGTCCAAGCTGATGTGGATGTTTATCAATATCCTGGGCTGCAGTGGTAAGTCTGAATCCAAGCTATTTCCTGTGTACCTTTTATTATGCTATAGTGCTAGTCAGAAATACCTTGCACGTTTTCCTAGTGTACTAAATTAAAAGCACTTACAGGAGAAAGACCTCAGGAAAGAGTTGGCTGGGTAGCATAGGCTGCGCTCTTTGTGCATTGCTTTGTTTCACGCTCGACGCTGCCGCAGAGCGCGCTGGGGACCGGCAAGAAGAGCCAGAAATGAGAGTGAAAATGGAGTTATTACAGAAGGGGGGGGGGGGAATTACCTCTTCATGTGTGCCTGTGGACAGTAGGGCTACGTGTTTCTTTTCATATATGCATTTTATAAGGGGAAGCAATAAGCCTTGCTCAGTAACTGAATTGCAGCTGTTTTCGTGGAGTTCCATCAGTGGCAGCACAAATGCAGCAGGAGTCAGCTGTTCAGAGAACGTGTATGTTGTCTTTAGTCCATTTCTGTGTTCTTCTGCGTGCATTTTTTTCAAAAGAAACCCTTTGCTAGTACAAGGTAAATGCTCATGTTGGTGTTTCGTGTGTCTCAAAGCTTTCAAGGAAGGCCTAACCTGGAACTGTCTCACCTGCAAGACAAAACCGAATGAGAACGGCTTTTCGTAACGGAGCTTTCCCAAAGTCCTTGCTGCGTGTTTGGAGCCAGGCTTCAGTGTTGCACAGGAAGGAGACGCAACTGTTTTCTTGCAGCCTTTCCTTCTGCCTACCTATTTCTATTTTCAGGCATGGGCGTACAGGAGGTTTATGGGATTTTTCACACTTTAACCCTACCCTTTAGTGCCAGCTGATGTGACAGCAGGTAATTCTGCACTGAGTGATGGGCTTGTGGGCACGCGTTGCGCAGCTCTGCCTGTTTCGAGATGCCACAGTTTGGTTCCTGTTTTTGCCTGGGGAAGGTCGTACTCCCTTCACTACGGGCTGTGACAGTGATGCTCTTACTCCTCCTGTTGGAGTTGTTCCGTTTCCCACGGAGAGCGGTCAGATTCCTCGGATCAGAAGAGGGCAAAGGGAGGGGATGTGTCTTTATAACCTGATGCTTAGGGCAGGCATTTGAGGCGGGTGAAATTTGTAGCTTCCTGTAATCTGCCAGTTCCCTGCCACTGCTCTGGCGCTGACATGAGCGCTGGCATGGCCTTGCAGTGAGCCAGATCTTCTGTCTCTGTGTGTTTTGTTTTTGTTTTTTCTCTCCTTTCAATTTTCTTTTCGACTTGCTGCTTGTGGCTTATTTTCCCGAGTGTCTTCCTGCCAGAGCACAGTTGCTGATTCTGGCACAGAAGAGGAAGGCACCAGTGGGCAAAGGTAGCAAAAAGGCTGGAAATTAAGGAACTTAAAGGGATTATATAAGACTGAAGTGGCCATATACCTACAGCATAAATGCTTGTACATATATGTATATAGAAAAGCGAGGACATGCAGAATATGTGCCCTCTCTGAATGTAAGAGATGTTAAACACTATCTTGGGACTGGGAAGTGGCTGACGGTGCATATCATTCTGTGGATCTGCCTTCTTTCTATCTGCAGGAATGGCTGTCAGTTTGAGCCATGGATCAAATCCTGGTCCTCATTCACAAAGGCCTAGCTTTGCATGTGCAAAGCGAGGAAGTTTAAAACAAAAATAGGATGCAAAGTATATTTTTAAAATGAGAAATATTTTTGAAAATATCTGGTGTATTTCTCATGAGGGCAGTGGAAAATATTCCTGATGTAGTGTAACACATTAATCTTGTGCCCGTCCATATCCTGGGCTTAGTGTTAAAACTAGCAGGATTGCGAGCACCCGCGTGCTTCTCCTGCCACAGCAAGAGCAGAGCGACTGCCGTCATTACGGCTTGAAACACAACTGCCGTTACAAACCCTTTTCAGTAGTTCATGAATAAAAGTCACCAGCCGAGTTTATTGGGTGTGATAAAACCTATGCGGTTTACCCGTATTTTACAGACCTGAATATTGAGGCAATGAAAGATGATTTGCTCATAGCAGCACACGAAGTGAGAATAGAGCCCTCGTATAACCTGACTCCTAATTAGACTATGTAGAAAATAGTTCATATTCTTTATATTCTTATCTTTTGCCTTGCCTGTAACTTTGACTTGATGCATTAACTTGCCTCACAATTTTCTGAAAGCTATCACAGATACCTCTGTGAAGAATGGAAATAATGTGTCAGGCTGTGCTTTTTAGCTGTGTATCCTTAAATACAGCCATGCTGAAGAGCTCTTTCGATGTCTTCTGCCTTCCTTTGGTTTGAAAATGACCCACTGCTGTTCCTGCCTAATTCCAGTATGATTAAATTTCCTTCCAAACTTTTGCTTTGTATATTGGAAGAAGAGGTGATGACTAACTATATTATTAGTACATTTTAAGGTGACAGCCTCAGTAACTCTCACATTTTATTATTATGAGTTTATTGCTTCTGCCGTCAGTGAAGACAGTCCATGTTTTTGAATGCACATATGTGTATGAATACTGGTAGCATAAACATGACCTTAGGTAGTTTTGAAAGTGTGCCCAGGAAGGTGCATAGTATACCTTCCAAATGTAAATTAGAAAAAAAAATTGCCTTTTTTTTTTTGTTACATCTTATCCATAAAGCAATGAAACAAAGATTAAAAAAAAAAAGAAAGGTAGTAAAGTGAACTTAAGAATTGACTAAGAGCATCCTTTTATTTGGAAAATCAAGTATGTTGTTTTGCTGTTATAGAAGTGTAGTTAGATGGCTGGCTCTGCAAACTTGAATAGATCACAATATCAAATCAGATGAGTATCAACTTAAATTTGCTTTTATAATTCTGGGAGAATAAAAGGAAAATGTGAGCAATAAATGAACGTATTTCGGTGTGTTTCTTACTACTCATACAGATTATAAAAAATAAAGTACTGTCTTTAAAAATTTACTTGTGCTTTGTTTCACAAATTGACTTAATTAACACTTGAAATTTGACATTGTCTCATAGATGTGGTAATTATCAAGGAAAAGTGTTACCAGAAATTAAAGACACGGACAATATTTCAAACCTAAGCAAGTTTCCCTGTAAAGGAGAGTTGAAAGAAGAAAAACAAACAAACAGTTTTGAACAGTGTGTTCCATCCATGAACCTGTCTAGGCTACTTATTCATGAGGAGAATAAAACTTTGTCTAGTAAAATAACAATATTGTCTTCGGTATTTCCATCCTAATTGCCTCGCAAACCGAGGCGGGGCGTGTTGCGCTGGCCTAGGGGCGTGTTGCTGTAGCCTGGAAGCGGAGTTCTCCTCCTGGAGGCTTCCTCAGCCCGGCCGAGCCGTGCTTGACTGCTGGAGGCTGCATGGAGGCCGTTGAGCTCCAGCCTGGTCGCTCATCCAGCGTCACTGGAGGCCGAAGGGGCTGCGTAGGGTGTTGCCGTTTGCAGCGTTGTCCTCTTCGAGGCCGCAGAGTGGAGACGAACGCAGCGCTCGGCAGCTGCAGGTCCTTGCTCTGCTTCTGGCGTCTCCCACCTCTCTGCTCGTGCGCAGAGGCCGCAGAGCCAGGACGTCCTCATCAGAAAGGGTTGCTGTTCCATGGGAAAATCGTGTTTGGGCTGTTCCTGATTTAGTGATACTTTTAAAAGCCCTCCAAGTAATGAGGGAGAGAAAGGCATACTCATTTAGTCTCCAAATTTTACCATTCTTTTTAAAAGTATGGACAGCTTATTTTAATGGAGAAGATGCTTCCTGGATTACCATTCCTCTGATCTTTAGTTATATAGTGTCCTTGAAGCAATTATGAATTTGCTTGAAAAGTAAAGGTAAAAGAAGAAGTCTTGAGGAAGCAAATCATCTCCCCATAGTGAACTGTGGGTTTTGAACTTGAACTTTGCATGTTGTTTTAGTCTGTGTCTCTCTCTCTTCAGTCCTGGAATATGTTGTCCTTTAGAAAACAGAAAAATCAACCATCAGTTTTAAGAAATGTCCTTTTTATGCTTTATATTCAAGTGGTCATTAATGACTTTCAGTAGACGTCTGGAATAGTTGTTTCTGATCAGTTTGCAGGAACAGTGTATGGTTGGATTGTTTGGGAGCTCTTACGACTTAAATTTTGTAGACTGCTTCAGCTTGGCGTCAGTTTATGACTCAAATCCTTTATTCTTGTTAGTATCTGTAGTTTATTGCTTTTTAATTTCTATATGTGCTTTTTATTGTGAACCAATGTACAGAACATCGGTCTGACTGCACAGGTTTTCTGTGGTTAGCATCAGTGAACGGTTTCATATGTCTCTGAAGAACACGTGATGCACTGAGGTCCTTTTTAGCCATTACAGTTATCTATTGCTTTGGAGTTTGGAGCGTTTTGGGCGGCGTGGTGCTCAGCACGGTGAGCTTTGGAGCAGGCGCTTCGTGCCATCGCCGCAAGCGAACGGCTGCGTTCCGGACTGAGCTAAAAGCTAGATCGGTTGGAATGAGGCTAATGAATGGAGGGGCCATAAAGAAGTCTTACAGCTGTGGCACTGATGCCAAGCAATTAAACTAGATGGGTTTTCAGCCTTTGCCAGGTTTGAGGGCCAGATGACTACCGACATCCATGTGAACCTTAATTTTAATGGAACAGAAGAATTTCTTCCCAGGGCAAGGAGTCAAGGTGTTGACTGTTTTAGCAGCGGAAGAGTCTGGAGCGAGAGCACCTGCCAGCACAAGTGGACACTGCCCTCACATGCGAGTGTTTGACTGCCAGCATAGGGCACTGCGTCCTTCTTGGGCAATAGGGACGTATTTAGCCAAACCGTCTTGTATGAAGGTAGACATATGTCTGTGAGGTCTGTGTAAGGCTAACGAGCATGTTTTGAGTAATACGTCTTCGGAAGCTGACCTAGTCTGAACAGCCGTGGCAGCGTGACCTTGCAAGTGCACATCTGCTCTAGCTTTGATTTGGAGGTCATTTTATGTGCTGTTTTCTTTGTAAACCGGTCAGCCTCTGCCTTCTGCAGAGCACACGTTTTCTGCTTCAAAATACTTTGTACGAATATTTTTACCTTAGACTTACAGAAATGCTAAAGCGCAGAGCAGAATTGTTGTTTATGTTTTAAATAATGGCTATAAGAGATAGGATAGTGTTAGATTAGGGGAAAAAAAAAAAAAAAAGTCAGTCTTTGTAAATGGCCAGCTAATTACTCTTTTCAGAATGATGTATTTTGCTAAAGATATCTGTAGTTATTTATATGGCATGCAAGCAATTATAAGCTCATAATATAACTAATTGCAAGTAAAGCTAATAATTTTATAGATACCTCTTTCACTACTTTTCTCTCCTGGCTTTTCCTCCAAAATCATTCTGTACGTTATGCTTGGGGTGTGAGAGAACCAGAATTGCAAATTTAAGTTGGAGCAGATTAATTTCTTACCGTGATTATGCTTTATATGTTATTTTGCCACAGGACAACCTTCTCCCAATGGCAGGGCAGTGAACAGCTTGTGTCTGTGGGAAAGTGGTGGTGGAATTGATTGAACAGTCTGTTCATGCTGATGCTCATTCTGATGCCCTAGAATATTGCTGCTGGTCCCTCTGCTGCCAGAGCAAACCCTAAATTGATGGGACAAAAGGAACAGCCTGGATCTTCTTGTGTTGCAGGGAGGAAAATGAAATCTTAAATCTCATTTAGAGGTGGAGTTTAAGTAGATAGGTAATGTTCATGGAGCTCGAAGGAAGAAAAGGCGACATTGTTACTGCTGCCTATCGTGCAGGGAAGTCTGGACCCTCTGGAAGGGGTTGAAATTGTTCAGTGGAGGATGGAGGCAGAGGAAAATGAGAGTTCTTCTTGCAATAGCCAAAACTGAACTAGGGCGGGGGGGAGGTGGGGAAAGACATGAAAGTCTAATGATCATGAAAAAATATGTTGAATTTCAAATGTACCACGGGAAATACTTAAACCAAAAAAATGCTGTGCGACTGCAGAGAGAAAATATTTCTGTTGATACTACTAAGACCAATGAGCACTCTATGTGATCTGCTGCAATGCTGAACTCTCTAGGGCAGCCCTAATTTATCATCTAATTTTTGCAAGAGTTCACAAAATTGCCAGCCAGATAACAGGCAACATGTTGCTTGTGTGCATTTGTTCTTCTGCTTCCCATTTTTCAACAGTGATGGGGCCTAACCCTGCCACTATCCTAGTTGGAGGGAAGGATCCTATTGATGTGGACAGCTTGCAGTGGAGCAATTCCTAAAAAGGAGATTCTTCTAGTCAAACACGGGAAATAGTAATGTTAAGATAATTAGAGGAAATCATTAATTAATGTGAAAATACTGCATAGTAGTAAGGTGGGGAATGTGTATGGAATAGGGCTTTGAGACCATGCTATACCTAAGTGTAGTATGCACCTAAAATGCTACAGCTGTAATTATTTCTTTAAGTATTACAAGAGAAGTTTTACAGAGATGTTTGAGTTTGAATAGAATGAAATTAAAGTTTGTGTCCTCACTGCCTTGGTGTCGCTTGAACACAAGTAAGTCTGTCCTGGCTGAGTGGAGCAACTGCCTTTTTCTGTTGCAGTATCTGACTTGTTCTTTTTTCATATTTCTCATTATGGTAAGTTCTTGCTTAGCCCTCTAACCTGAAGACCCAACAGGAAAGAGGCCATGCATCAGATGAAAAGCTGTCTAATCTGAATTGTGTGGGGACCTAATGGGAGCCAGAAGTCCGATCAGCAGGACTCTTGGTTTCAGTAGCGTATCCACAGCCTTCAGTCCATCAAGGTACCTTCCAAAGAAAGACTGTTCATGAATATGAACTTTGGTTTATGTTGTATGTCACTTGCAAATGTTTCTTCTTTAAGCACGTGTTGAACAGAACATAAAAGATGATTTTTTTAACAGTTTACGTTATCAAATGGCACTGTGTCATGAAATTATCTAACAAGGGATTTTTTGTAGCAACTTAGCCTTTAATATGGGCCCTGTATAAATCATGTTATATTTTAAAATACCTATATGCCTAAAAATAAATCCCATTCCACATGGCGTATCTCTGGGAGAGAGCGTGTGTATCTTTGACCCTTCTGTTTATCAATGAACTAATGAGACATCTCTATCGTAATAAGCCTCTGATGTATTTCGTGCTAGGTCCTGCTAACAGAGCAGGCTTGTGCCACTGGGAGAGAAGAATATTTAATCCTTCAATGCTGATGTATACAATACATAGGCATGTCAGCTACAGCTGTTTCCAAACATCGGTAACAAAATTATAGATGTTTTGAAGCTTCTGCGGTGGAAACGAATACATTTGAGAATTCAACTTGCTGACGGTGTTTATGTAATTTAATCTTGCCATCTGGAAGAAAGTAAACATTTTTTAGGAAATTAAAGTAAAGGTAGGAAGCCCCTTGTGGTTTTTGGCTGCTGCAAATAACTCAAGTTTAACTAAGTTGATGAAAATCTTCAATAGGGAGGGGGACGGTGGTTGTATTTAAAGATTGTTATACAAGTGCATTGATGCATAAAATTGTTTTGGAGTATCTGCTTTATTAGCTTCCCTGCGTATGCAAGAGCTAGATGAAACGGTAACTTCAGTGTCATCAAATGGTATTATTGCCTTTCTCCTGCTCAAACAAAACCAGCATGTTTCTCAGTGGAATGTGATAATGCACTGGAAGCATATGCACACAGAATATGTGTGATTAACTGGAACAGTATAAATGATTGCTTTTCTTCCTTTCTCTTTTTAGTCGCCTTTTCTTCCTATTCCTCCTTGTTTTTCATTTTAAATGACACTTTGCCTTCTTCAGTATTGCTCGAGATCATTATTTCTTGCTCCATTTTTTTAGGTAGCTTTCTAAGGTAGCACAATTTGCGTAGTCCTGCTTTGCATGCAGCAGGCCCACTGCAATAATTTGAACCTGTTAGCCAATTTCAAACAAATTTGTAAGTTGGAAAAAGCTGCTGGCTCCCATAAGGTTTGAGACTAGTTGGGTGGGTAGGAGAAAGGCCGTGCACAGATCCCTGCTAACAGAAGAGTTATAGCATGAGCAGTGTGTGGAGAGGGAGAGGTGGGGGGCAACCTATAGTAAACCAGCATTAATTGCTGTGCTGTTCTTAAAATTGCTTTTATTTATTTATTTATTGGAAGAGAAGCAAAGGAGGAGAGTGGAAGCAACAAGTGGCTTTTCCTAATTGTCACAGCCTAAAATATGTGCAGGATGTTACTGATAGGAAGCTGGGCTTGGAGGTGCAAGATCTGAAGGGATGGAGAGTTTCAACCATTCTACACCTGGGAATTACATGAGCTGGTAGGAAGGAGCAGGAACGGAGCTGAAATGGAAGACGTGAGTCTAAACAGCCTTTCACCCTTTGAATATTTTAGGTTGCCGTGAAGGCTATTTACTCCTTTCTATTCCTTAATGAAATCTTAGATTCTCACTGAAATTATGGCTTTGAAAAAATTGGAGATTTTCTTTGTTACAAATTTCTAGGAGTTTATGATAGGATCAACAAGCACATGAGTAATGTTGGTATGGTAATAGTTCCTAAAGGCGGAGGGATTGAAAAATGCTATCAGAGATGTAAACTTGGCAAAAATAATTTGATAATAGTAAATGAGAACACCTCCTTTCACTAATCTGTAGAGAGGTGGTTAAGCCAAAAGAAGACTACAGGCTCTTCCTGCCTAATTTTAATGTCTGGTGATCCCAGCTGGTTCTTTCAGCCTCTCTTTTTTTCTACTGCTTGGGATCATTCTTGCGCTTCCTTCTTGATGTTTAAATCTTCTTACTTTTCTTTCTACTGGGTGTATTGATTTATTTACTTAGACTTGTAGAAGCATGCTAGTGTTCTGCTAAAATTAAGAATGCCATTTCTGCCTAAAAGCTGGGCAAGTAGGGGAATTTTAAACTAGAATATCTAACTTTATATTCAATGGAAGTTCCTTGTCTGCATCTTTATAGGTCTGAATGGGCACTTTAAAAAGATCTGCCTCTAAGCCTTTATAATTGAACTTAAGCTCCTAAGTTGCTTATCTGCTTTTGAAATTTAAACCCTATCCTTGTTGTAAAAAAGCAATGAAGATGTGCATGAAAATGAAATAGGATGTAAAGGGGGAATATCTCCTTTAGGTTTGTTTCTCAGCAGTATAAAAATCAGATCAGCATCCTTAGAATAGTTTCTTATCTTGCTTATGAACAAGTTCATAAAGCCATCTAGCTGGTGTCCAAATCTTGCCACACTTCAGCTTCATCTGACCTAGACATCTTGCTCCAAATAAATAGGCAGACTGGTAAGTTCCTAAACATTTAGAGCTGTGGACTATGTTAAATAAGGACTGTGCTTTATTTTTGTGTGATAAAATATAATTAGTTGCAAGTCAGATTTTGCTTTAGTTGTAATTACTTTAGCATATAATTATTTGGTCTAATAGCAGTCTGAAATCTGCAAGCATTTTGATCTTTTTCCAAGTTAAAAAAATAAAACAAAACCTAAAAATAAATCATCACCTCTCCTAAATGTATTCAATCAGTGGCTATAATAGTGTCCTATTAGTCAGCCATATTATAGCCTATAAATCGTGAAGGGGATGGAGCAGTGTTTCCAGTGATGCTTGTTTCTCGCTTGTTTCTCTATTGAGAAGAAATAGGATAGAAATATAGAAAAAGGTTTTATTTTGGACTTTCTATAGAGAAATATAAAAAAGCTTTTGTTTTGAGCTTTTTTCTTTACAGGGTTAGGAAAAAAAAAAATCAGGAACAATCTGTTTTCTTGGAGATTCTTAGCTTTTGTCAGATGAGAAAGGGATTCTTATCCCTTTCCCAAAATATAATGGGAAACGCGGAGTGTGGGGGTGGGTGGCGGAACTAGCCCTTGGGCTCCAAGCGGAGGATTTACCCGCCAATATCACGGCCTCCTAAAAGGCAGCGCGACGTCTGCGGGTGTCCTGCACGTGCACCGGCAGCTCCCGCCTCTCCAGCGGCCCCGGAGACCGGCAGCTCGGCCCGGCCTTCGGCAGGGCCGCGGGGCCCGGAGCGGGGCCGAGTGCTCCGGCCCGGCCGGAGGCCCCTCCGGCTGCGGGGAGCAGAGCTGCCCTCCCGCTGCTGCCCCGGCCGCCTCGCGCGCGGGTGGCGCCGGCTCCAAACGCGGCTGGCCAAGGATTTTATTTTTTTTTTTTTCTTCTAATTTAAATTTAACCTGTTGTAGTGTTAAGATCCCTTTATTTGCTCCATGAAAAGGACTCGTTTTGCTCTCTGCTGATCACTTCATCTCTGGCTTGTCGGTCAGGTAAATATGACTAATCAGAGCACATAAAATGGCAGTTTTCTGAGGTGTTGAAAAGAATGAGCAGTAAACAGCCTAGCTTTTGTAAGGGTGTTCGCTTTTGGAAGGTCTGTGATCAGTTTAGGAGGGGTAAATGACTTTAGAAATCTATCTGAATATTGGTATTTTAAAAAGTATTTATTCTGGGACATAGGCGTCTTCTCACATTTGGGGAAGAGCAGTTTCATTTCTTCTGCTTTTGCAACTATCTCATTTGCAGTACTGAAATGTAATTATTTGTATCAGATTTAACAGATAGGCCACGTATGTTGTCATTAACCTTTTTAGGCTGTCTTTTCGGAAGAATGGGCAATTTACATTTCTTAAATCTTACTTTAAAATATGCTTAGTAATATCAATCCAAATTTATTTGTTAAAAGAATCTTCCACACCGAGTGAATAGTTCATTTAGTGTGCGTTACATGCGTAATTGTGCATGTATATAAATATTTGTATATGCATACTCTCTGTAATTATGTAACTGTGTGCATATATAAATATATATGTATAGTGCACAATAAAAAAAAAATCTTAAAATGGAGAACACAGTTGTGCAGGCACTTTAAAATGCTTTATATGTATGTGCCCGCTTGTTAACTTTATTACACCTAGGGTCTCGGTGAAATATTATTTAAAGTTCAAAAATTGCTGTAAATTTAATGTTAATCTGTGGGATAGCAAAGCAGTAAGAAAAGTAGAACTTTCTAGTGTGGGTTGTGGGATTTTTCTTTTTTTTTTTTTTCTTCCTCCGTAACCAATAATTCTGGCAACCAAAGAAATGGGCAGGTAGTTTTACCGGTAGTAGTGTGGTATATTTGTGTTTGTTTTCAATAGCTAGTGTATTTTTTTTGCAAAGCTACTTTAGACCCAAGTTTAAAAAGGCACTTGTTTGACATCGTTGGGTTGAAGTTCATTTACAACCCAAACATAGTAATAAAAACAAAGCCTAAGTGTATTCCTGTCATCACTCAGATGATTGTAGTAAGAACATGGATATGGCTCAAAACATCCAACTACTTCCCAACAAAAACTAGTCAAAGTTTAAGTAGACTCTTGGAATTGTTTTGTCCTTAAAGTGCAGGGAGTCTGAAAAATTCCAAGTGACAAATCAGTGTGAATTCCATTTTGAAGTAAATAAAAGGCAAGGTTTTATTTTTGTTTCTGTGTTTTACCCAAACTTATAAATATTGTATTTAGTGCTAAACGGTATTGGAAGATCAAAGTTGTCAATCATTGGAGCTTCTGTGTGTTTTTCTAGGCCGCAATAGCTGAGCTAGGATGGGAAAAATCTAGAATAACAGAAAATGTTCATCTCGTGAACGTAAATTTTAATTGGATGCTTGGAACTGAGAGGGCAAATCTAAGAAGTATTTCTGCCCCCGATCATAAGCCTTTTTAGAGAGCCTTACAGATGAATATGGCATTCCTTATAGCTTATTGTTTGTTGCAGATCTCCATAGGAAATTAATCCAGGATATTTTTGTCGTGTGAGAAACTGTCACAAGCTGCACTTTGCGCTCATTATGATCCTTGCATTTTATATAATTTCAAAGGTGTAAAGCATCATATACTAGGCAGTCCAGACAAAAAGAAAAATAGTGGCTTAATACCTCTTTCAAGGAATCTGAATATAGTGTCATTAGTATTGGGGTCACAGGGAGTGGCACTGTTGAGAACAAAAGCAATGTTTAATTACTGGGCCAGAAGTCTTCAGGATGTCTTTAAGGGCCCCTGTTGGGGAAGCAATTTAGAAACTTCTTGTAGACTTCTGCTCTGGCATTAGTTATGGACGTTTGTTGTGATACCATGAAAGGATCTAAAATTGGACAATCCAAGGACTGAAAATCTGCTCGGTGTTAAGGAAAATGTCGGAGTATGTTAAGTTCTGGGATCCTGCAATAAAGCAGTAGGTGAACTTCTCAAGAACAAAGGAGGGGCAAATCAAAAGCCCACGGTTAAGCGAGTAGCGAGAAGAAGATGGAGTGGGCACCAGGTGGCACCCTTTTCCCATAGCTGGGTAATGGTGGATGGCGAATGCATCAGGCAGTGCTCATAGGCCTCTAAAAGCTTCATGTTATTGTCATCAACATCTCCCCCACACACGCACCATCATCTCACTTGTTCTTTGCTTTCGGGCTTAGACTTGTGGGATGTTTTTTGCCTCCTGCATAACTGACAAGCCCCAACAGATGGTTGTGGTCATCGTGGAGCTGCTTGGGTGCCGGTTGACCAGTTGGTCAGGAGCTAATGTGTGTTTTCGCTGGCCACTCTCCCTGAGCTGCTAGAGAAGAGAGCCGAACAAGTGGCCAAACGTCTGCACCCGGTACAACAAATGACGTGTGAGAGGGAGGTATAAGGGCTGAGAAGATAAATAAAATAACTGTGAGGGAGAAACAGGTACCAAAGGGACAGAAACATGAAGATCAGTTCTGTGGAACGGAAGTAGTATGGAGAAACATATAGATAAAGAGGATATTCAAGAAGTGTGAGGAAAAGAAAATAATGGAAAAGAAGAATCAGCTGATGTTTGTGCCCACTTTCTTCAGGAAATTCAAAAAAAAAAAAAAAAAAAAAAAGACCTCCTAAAAAGATTGCAAAGAAAATAAGCGCATACAAAAAAGAATCTATGAGAGAGAATTTCAGTTTCATCTAACTCTTCAGGTATTTCCCTATATTTGTTTGTCTTTCTTGCTCCCCTGGCAGAAAACAGGGTCAGGCTGCAGGAGAGGCCGGAGTGGGGTGGGGGGGGGAGGAATGGTGTTAGGTATTTTATCTGTAACTGTTTTATCGGTTCTCCAGTCTAGTTTAAGCCTGGCTTATTAATAATTATATAGCAGTAGCTTTTACAGTGAAGAGCTGAGGTGTATGTTCTTCAGATTTGCATCTCCAAAATCCTGTGGCTCAGCTGCTTTATGACATTTTTCTCCGGAAAGGATTGTCAGGGTAAATGTTTAAGATGCCAAAGGAAAAATGCATTCCAAACCTATACTTAAAAGCATTTTTTTTTTTTTTTTTTTCGCCCAGGTAGAATACTTACTAAATTCTCAAGTATACAATAAGTGTTGCTTTGAAGAGATCTTGTGCTTTTAAGATAGGAAAGTACATTTCAGCAACTAAAACCAAGCTTATTCAAGGCTCTTGAACCAGACAGTTTAAGATGGTCTTCAATTTAGCTAAATTTAATTTCAGGCTGCATTTACAGACCCTCCCTCCCCCCTTCCCTGTGCATATTCCCTCGGTGGTCTTTCAAAAGCCAGGTGTCTGGGATTGTCTCCAGCCTGCTCTAAAAGCACCCCAGGCCTTGGATTAATACATGAGAGCTGCCTTTTATTTAAGTCTGGCCATTTACATAATGCCTGTTCATTCAAACTCACTTGGAATGTACAGCCAAATTGAACCCAAAACCTTAGCGGGTCAGTAGTGCATGGTCCGGGTTTTATTGAATTTAACTTAAAATGTTGCAGCTATTCACAGTGGAAGCTAACGAACATTGCAAAGTTGTTTCTGTATTTCTGATTCACATATGTGTGTATGTGTAGATATATAAATACATTTTAAAATGTCTTTAATTCTTTCATGTAGTGATCAGCAAAGAGCAGCATGTAAAAAATGTTTCTGCATCAAAGTGCTGGAGTATACATCTGATATCAGGGTGACAATTTCACCATGCATATACGTGGCATGACAGCTCATTGCTAATATAAAAAATACTTTTCATAATACATGTAGCTGATCTACCTAGTCTGTGTGAAAGTAGCTTTATGATACTAAACTCTGATTCTGTAAGCAGTGTTTCCATGAAATGAAACACTTTTTTTGGAGAAAATCTCATTTTATAAATGTAGTTCTGAATTGTATGCTAGACTACTGGTATTTCAAGAAATCAAACTTGTTGTCTCCTCTGTTACAAGCTTATTGAATTTCAGGGCTTTCCCTCTGCCCCTCCTTCTTGCCTTTCCTGATATCCTGACATCTGTATACACTGGCCTTGCATTTTAGTTCTGAGGAGAAAGTCCTTGATATTCTTAGTAGGTTCCAGGGACCCTCCTTAAGGAGTGCAAGAAACAAATGCAGAAAATAACAGCAACTGCTCTATTTACTCAAAATGTTCACACTGCAGAATTTGCAAACAGATGGTATTAGTGATGTTTCTGTTTAGAGATGATATCCAGGGTCTCTTGCCTGGTTAGCACTTGAGCAATGAGTAAACAAAGTATGTACTTGTATCAAAATACAAAAGATCAGGTAAATTTAGCTGAATTTTAGAATAATTTATGTGTGTCAGTGATAAGACTTTTTTGTCACAAGGTGCTTTGAATGGTACAATTTAACATAAATATATTAGGGCATTATTTTGGTGATATTTTTCTCTCTCTAATGTGAAAGCATGAGTGTTTGAATAGCCAGTTGATTCCAGAACTTAGATACAATATTGATGATATTTACATACTATAGTACTGCTTAGCATCCCTGATGAGCAAATAGTAGTTTCTTGTACTTTGTATTGAATTCACATCTTTGTGAAATAGCTCTTTAAACTGGAGTACTAGATTAATAAACTCTTGATATGAAATTACTCTTGCTCTTAGCCTCCTATATTTTAGTTTAGTGCTTCAGTGGCTTTAAAACAGTAGTGATCGTATTTTAACTAGGGTTGCATAACCATCTTGTTGACAGTGCATTACCTAACTTGGAAAACCTATAACTTGAAAAATATTTCCATGCTGCCACATGTGCAGAAACTTCAATTTGGAATTTTCTGTTGCTCTCTCAAGAATTTCAAGGTTAGGACTTTTTTGTGCCCTGCAAATACCATTAAAACCCTGATTAACTGGTGATAGAATAGATAAACACTATTCTTAACTCTAATTAAAAATTAGTTCTCTACCTTTAATTGCAGAAGAGTGAGATACAGAAGCAGTGAAGTTGTACAAAAAGTTCCTTTGAAATAACGTGTATAAATCATTAGATCAAATGGTTGACCAGATATTTTGTGTGTAAGATAAGGGTATGAGGTTGGTACCAGATCGCCAAAGAATTTGTTACTGTGATACTGCAAATGGTTGGGCTAGCAAGAAAAAAAAAATTGCAAATCTTACCAGAAATTATTGAAAGAGATTAAATTATGGAAAGAGATTATAATATAGACAAAAAGTTTATGAATACAAAGGGTGAAGAATAAGTGTTTAAAATATTAAAAGCAACCCTTAAAATTCTTTACCATTTAAGTGAATGTCAGAATCTCAATTCAAGAGAGAGTTCAGATGGGATAATAGAATGACAAGAAAATAACAGCAACAAAAATTAGAAGTTGTGGTTTGGAATTACGTGACTTTGAAAATTATTATTATATGGTTATCATCAAAGCATTTCTAACCTGTTGGTGGAATAGGTGCTATAACACAACATACCATTTACTTAACTCGTCAAGAAGTAAAGACACAAGCATAGAGGATATTGTTATCCCTAAGGCTATTCTCTAGTTTTTCTTTTCCCTTGTCTTACTGCAAAACTTATCAGAGCAATAAGCACAAAAAAAAAAAGAGAGAGACTGTGCTCTTTGCTTGATTTCAATGTTACTTAGAGTTTGTTATTTAAAGAGAGTCTCTGAGGATCTGCTTCTTGTCTGAAAGGTGCTTCTGTCAACACCAAAAATATCAACATAAGAAAATGAGACTCTAAGATCTTCTTCCTTTCATCACATACTAGCAAAGTGGGAGCCAAAATCCAGCCAAGCGGAGCTCGCTGTGGAGGCCGAGGTTTGGTGGCAATGAGCCTTGTCCTAGGGCAGGAGGGATGTGTTGCACTTATGGGAAGATCTCTGGGTTGATGGTTTAATGTTCATTAGCTGACCCAGTATTTCTGAGCTACCAGGGCCTGGCTGCATCCAAATCAATCTCTTGCTTCGGTAAGGGGTCCAGAGGATACTGCTGTTTAGGGAAGTTTGGTGGTGGAAAGAGGAAGAATGACTCAAATGCTGGAAGACTGTGTGGTAGTATTTTGCTGTTGGTTCACACGTGATGCCACCAGTTTCAAAATGAAATTGGGAGAGGTGTGTTTGTGTCTCAGTGTGTCTCACTCGAGCATGTTTTAACTGAAGGAAGGATTTTTGGACTGAGGTAGCTGGAAATAATTGCTACAGGGTTGGCAATGAAAGACTGAGATTGTGAAGAGAGCCTGGGAGAACAGGCTCATACAAAAGCTTGGTCATTATAACTGTATTGGTCGCAAAGTAAAAGACAACTTACTGTGACTAAAGGAAAAGGGATGAAAAGAGGAGGGAAATAGCTATTAGTAACTCAGTTGTTTGTGGAGAAGAGGAGAATTTTTTTGCTTGTCTGTCCCAGATTCTAAATACCTTTAGCCAGGTTCAGGGGGGAGAAAAGCAGCCAAATCACCCATTGAGAACTTTTCAATCCTAACCTCAAGAGAAAGTCTGACTACCGGTTTAAAACAATTTTTGACGTGTTTAAGTATTCTGTAGTTTGAGACTTGCTGAATTGCTTTTAACAGAGACCAGATTTGTTTTATAAATATTTGGGATTTTTCAAAAATATCTTGAGGTCCAGATGGTCATTTCTTTCTTTTATTATTGCTTGATCTGCATTTAAAGGTTGGAAGACAACCTTTCAGCATTGGCGGTAGGGATGGGTTTGTTACTTATAAATAACCCATTGAAGAATAGGGTAGAAAAATCCTGCATTTTCTGCTGTTTTGAGAGCTAGAGAACAACTGCTGTTGGGAACAGGGAGAGTTTTGAGTGTAAGTGTGCTAAGGCAGGACTGTAGACTTAACCACCTTATGGGATATAGAGACACACTGTAAACAGAAGGCTTATATACAAAGCTGGCAACCTTTGTGGCCACAATGTAAAAAAAGATCTACTTTAAAAAAATCTTTTAAATTACATATTTTGTGCACATTTCAGCCTTTTAAACAAGCTGTCTTTTGGTATGCAGGACAGATTATACTTCCATAGTAGATTTTTTGATAGGAGTTTTGGATTTAACTTCATAACTCTGCAAAATGTATTGACTTATCCACCAGAAGATTGAATGTTTAATTAAATTTATTATAATGTTGTGATTTTGGTTGGTGGTATAAAAATAGCTTAGACTATCTAAAAATTCTGTGTGTTTTTTTTTGTTCTTGTGTTTGTGTTACACAATAACTGATTTTATATAAATATATATAAAAATAAATCTTTGAGGCCTCATGTCAGTTTTCTCACTTTCTTAGGTTTGCATATAAGGGAAGAGGTGCTGGCCAAATGAGATTTGGGATGTGTTTTGGATAAGACAGGAAGGTCTAATGGTCTTTCCTGGTGTTAGGACCTGAGAAGGTGCCAGGCTGCATGGAGAGCAGATCCTCAGCAAAGAGGAAGGGTTGGAAAACTGGGCTTGAACTCTCCTGGTAATAGTTAGTTTGGGATGGAGCAAACAGATGGCTGTGCACTAGCAGAGAAACCTAGAAGTAGCCAGGGCTCAAAAAGATTTGAGTGGTTGCTATTTTTCTTGGCTGGCATCAGAGCTGCCTGGCAATTATGGAAGAATGGGTGAAGCTGGAAATCATGGTTTTCAATTAGGAACTTGAGTTCAGTCCAGTTGTTAAAGGAGAAATTTGAGAGAAGAATTGGGCTACCATTACGGATGCAGTGTCTGGTGTTTGAAAGCATAATGTGTGAAGCTGTCCTTAAAAATCCTGCTGACAAAATGCAGCCCTTAAATCATAGGGGTAATAAAACATTAATTTGGTATTGCTGGAGAATTTTAAATTGTCTTTTTTTTTTTTTTTTTTTTTATAAAGTCCCTTAAAAGTTTTCCAAATGGTTATAATATAAATCTAAGTGGTTCAACTGTGTGTAGAAATGATTGGTTTATTTTCTGTGACTTGAACTGTGCCAGGGGTAAAATTAGAAGTAGTAATGGCCTCTCTTTAATCGTGGATCTATTAATACATGAATTGGATCTTTTAAAAAAAAAAAAAAAATCGAGTCACAATCTTGCATGCAATAGTCTTGGTCTCATTTGACAAGCAAGTTAAGATCTGTTTTCTGTTTGCAATGTGATTACAATGCCAATTTAGTTCAAAGATTTTACAGTTGGTCAAATTATAGGTCCTGTAAATTTGCAAGGAGGAGTGTGCGTGTAACTTAAGCCACTGCTGGAGAGCTGAGGCAGCTCTGTGCCCTCTCTGCTGCGGGGAGGAGAGTTTGCATTCTGCATATGCTACGTAGTATCTCCAGCAGACCTCACACAGGATTAATTTGGTCTGTAGGCTGAATAGTTGAAAACCATCCTTAAGGGTATGTGACCCGTATCCCGGGGCGGGGGGGAAAAAGTCAGCTGCTGTCAGTTAAGCAGTGAAGAGGTGTAATATCCATCTGTAACACACTTCATCTGGGTGCCCTCTGATTCTGAAGCTCTGTATTGAAGCAGTGTGCACAGGTACTGCATGATACATCCAGCATACTGAGGTCAAGTCGATTGTTTGGAGAACTCTTCCTCTTGTTCCCAAAGGTTGCAAATAATCTTCTTCTGTTAGATATAAAACATTTCCAGTTGAAAGCATTTAAAAAAAAAAAAAAAATTCTTGTATTGGGAACGTACTTGGTAGCTGCAGTATTGGCCTGTGCCCCATAGCACTCATACCCGAGCACAGAGGTTAAACCAAGGCTGTGCAAGAGCCGGTGCAAGGAAGCACAGAGTGACCTGCTAAAGTATTAGACAATGGAAAAATAACTTGTGTGCCCCTCATTTTAGAGTAGAAAGTATTGAATTATATAGGGATGAGTGTAATTACTAGATGCCTAACTTTACCAGATAACTTTAAGAGCTTTTTTAAAGTAATGAGGACTCTTTAATAGATTTTTTTTTTCTAGTTTGGTGACCAAGAAGCCTTTATTCATTTATTTATTTAAGATTCTGCTTAACGTCCTCCTGTGTCTTCCTCTGTGTTTCCTTACTGTATACAGAACATTCTACCACTTTTAAGAGAATTTTTGTCCACAGAAATCCGACATCTCAGGATATTCTGTTAAGAGAATTTTTGTCCCACAGAAATCTGACATCTCAGGATATTCTGTCAAAAATGCTGTTGATTTTTCTGGTTTTAGAACTGCTGTGCATTAGATGCTGTTTCTACAAACTTTTCTATTTTCAGAGTTTTGCAATGCTAATGGTTATATATAACTAAGCTGCCTTTGCAGCTTAGGATAAGAAATATCTCACCTTAGGAGATATCTTTTTTAATCAGTTTCTTATTTTTTAGTGCTTTTATTTGCTATTGTATTTGAATATGAGGAAGTTGTATATCTGAATTGGCTGGCATCTTGACTGCATCCTTGAAACTGAGCCACTCATAAAGAGCAAAGCAGACCTGGCCATGCTGCATGGACTCTTGTATTTGAGGGACAGTTCTTGGCATATAATCTGTAAAAGCAATTTGTCAGGTTTTCATGAAGTCGATTAATACTAAAATACAGGAAAATGTACCCGGGGCGTACGTAGAAATGCTTTGCTCTCTCCCTCGGCTCCCGTGCTGCTGACCGCCTGCCTGCGTGCCGGCCTGTTGTGCCGGGCTGGTGTCGCTGTGGCGCCTGGTGAGGTTCAGGTGACGGTGCCGCAGAGCCGGTCCGGCGCGTGCCACGGCCTCGCGCGCCCGCTCTGGGCTTCCCAAACACAAGGTCACTACGTGAGTGAAGACCTCGTGTAGCCTAAATAAATGTCTTTTTTACTAGACAGCAAAGGGCTGGTGAGCTAATATTTCCTGAGAGGAGGCGCCGGCGGTGGCGGTGCAGCTACTGCTCTCCCACGTCATGGTGCAGCCCCGCATCCTGCACCGAGTGCCACTGCGGGCTGGACGCGTCCGCTCGTCCTTCCTGAGCGAGGAGCCGAGCGAACGCTGCCGTGGGAGAGCTGCCCACCCGGGAGGCGCTTGCGCTGCATCTGCTGAGCCAGCTCTGGGAGCTCTCGCTCCTCGGTCGCCGCGTGTACCGTTTGCGGTTAATTCAGGAGGAAATGCTGCCTGCCTGTGACAAATGCACAACGGTGTGCTACCTGACTTGCTGTTTTTTTTTTTTTTTTTTTTTTTTTTTTAAAAAAAACAAATAATGTACTGTTCGGAGGGGAGAAAAGGAAGATCCATGATGAGTTATGGCTTTGTCAGAGCTGTCACTGTGGGATAATTAGAATAATGAATCTGTAGCCTAAAATATTACTGCTATGTAGTTAGTAAATACAATGCTGAAAACAAAGTTCACATTTCTTTGATTTCTGAGTAGGTGATAATGAAATAACATACTCCACAGAAAAATTCTGGGCATGAAGTACCAATCTTCCAGCTAGTAAGGAAAAGATCCGCTTTTAATTATTCCAGGATAATTTAAAAGAACAAGCAAGAACTTTATCCAGAATATAATGTAGATAATGATTATTTCCAGTTGTAAATTGTTTTCCTGAAGATGTGTGCATATTTCCAGTAAGACTTATAGGATAATTTGATCATTTTCTGCCTCCATGAAAGAAGAGGAACAGATGCTAATCCTTTTAGGTACATGTGGGCTATGTCTAAATATATCTAAGTCTTCTAAATTGTAAGAAGTAGAGAGTGCAATTTCAAGATGTTTCTTTCATCCAGCACATTTTTGTTTCTGAGCTACGTGGCAATGAACGTTGACTTAAGTTGCAGCTTGCAAACGCTATTTACTAGGTGTCTGCAGGAAGGTTGTGTTTTGTGCGTGTGGGTGTTTTGTGCGTGTGTATGTGTGGTGTTTAAGTAAAATTAAGGATGTTTTCCTCTGGAGATGGGTGTTACTTACCTGTCAAATATGCAGTATTAAAATTTAAATATTTTAAATAGCATCTGCAAAATACTGTGATTTTCTTGGCTTTTTTTCTTTGCATGCCCTGCCACTGAATTTAAATATACCCTTTCACCCTAATTTTCCCACTTGTGAAATAGGAATGGTCCCAATCCTTGTCTGATGCTCTTATTTTTATGGAAGATATATTTATTGTGTGCGTGCTCTCCATTATAAATGGTGCTATCATGGTATCTAAAATTCATTCAGGAAAGTATTTAGTAGTAAAGGTTTTCATTCTATGCTCTTCTTCCCCTAATTCTTACATATAAATTTAGGGCTGAAAATCCTAAAGTAGAACTTGTTTTAACATGGTATCTACTCAGAAGAGTGTTCTTCTGCTGAATAATCATGTGAAGTATATGGCACAGTTCCATACATTTGGAAAATAATCAGTAGCGTGCCACTATGAGTGTAATCAGATATTTTTAAGATACCAGTCCTTGCATTCAGGAAATGATTCTTTTGCTTGCTTAATTGATGTAGTATAAAAGTTTACTTTTAGCAACTGGAAATATAAATAATTTCCTGATCTTATTCCAGTCTGCATTAACATTCTAAAAATAATATACTAAGCTTAAAATAACTTCTAGTAAGTGTGTTTGCTGGGAACAGTATTTTGAGTTTTCCCCTTTTTATGTATTGTGGGAATGGGTATATTGGAAAAAGAGCTATTCACTAGTATGCCTAAGAGATGAAAGACAAGCGTTGGGGGGAAAATGAAAGATGAAGGTCTGCAGGCTCTGAGGCTTCATGAGAAACTCTAGAAAAAAGTAAAAATCCTATTGAAGTCATCCCCCCCTGCAATGAAGAAGATAATTAGGACTAATAGCAGAAAAGATTAAAAGAGATTTTTAATGCAGGATGGAAGAATTACAGTGATGCTTTAAGTTGTTCTTCCTGTGTCAACCAAGGGAATGATTTGGGTCTTTGGCTTTATTTCAGTTTTAATAATAATAAATGAGGTCAACTATTGAAAACAGAGACCAGGGCAGCTAAGTAATCTCTCTCTCTCTTTTTTTTTTTTACATGCTTGACTGCAATGTAGCCAGTATCTAAGTTTAGGAAGGGTAATAGGTACTCTCTGGTACTTTAATCCTGGTTTATAATTTATTTGGGTGCTACTGTTATATTTGCAGAGCCTCTCAGCTGTAGAGAGCTATGTGATAGGGAACTGTAATTGTTACACAGCTAAATATGTGTTTAGCTGAACTACGTGTTTTTAATCTTTTGGTCTTTGTCCAAGTAATTTGTAAATATGGCAGGACAAATACGATAATATCATCTGAGGGAGCCAGTAAAGCAATAATAAACAGTGACAAACTGCAATTTGGAGAAGAAGGTAATCGCTAAAATGTTACTCGCAAGCCCTGGAATGCGGACCGCTGTAAACAGAGCGGTTCTTGGATTGTGAGAATGACCCCAGAAGCCGTTAAAGCCAATGTGTTAGTTCATGTAGAAATTATTTTTAGATTAAAAACGGTGAAATAAAGATAACTCTATTGATTTCTTAAAACACTGTTAAAGCTGTAAAATGGGAAGTTGCTGACACATTTGTTAATGTAATTATATTAAAAAGACATTTTACCTTTCCCTGATCTAGTATTTAGAGAGCTTTGTGTCAAGGAGTTAAAATGTATTACTAAAGAAAGATGCTACAGTGTTGTCTGGTAGCTGTTTTATGTCTGTAGGAGGAAAAGAATTAAATTTGGCAGTGTTTGCAGTGTGTACTTGCTTATGGCACGCAAAACTGCCTGGAAAATCTAAAATCAGTGATAGGATGTTTTCATTCTAATTCTTGAGTGTTTTTATTTGCTTTGTTTTTGATATGTGCATTCAACTTTTGAATGCTTAGAATAACTTATAAAATGCACTGAGGCTTGTTATACCTTTAAGAAGCACGATATTTTTCTTCTGTAAAAGATAGCAAGAATGTAGATGAAGATTGTTTAATTCTATACACAGGCTTCTTGGCACTTAGAACAGTTTTGTTAATGCATCATGAGCAGAAAAAAATCCTTTCTACTTGTGTCCTTAGAGCACCCATGCCTGCCGTGTTTGTCATCTCATAGTACGGGTTTGCCTTTTTCAGTCTTGATAAGTTGCAAATACTATTGATTTCCTGTAGCGGTCTCCTGTGTAGTATGATAAATGGCTTAGGCACTAGCATTCAGAGAGATTGCAAATAGCTCAAACAATATTAATATCTTAATACCAGAGCGTGTTTATAGATCTCTGTACTGTACATCAAGTATTGCCGGTGCTCACACTGTGGACTAGGGAATCTCGAGATCTCTCAGGTGCTTCTGGGAGCGCCTGGGGGTGAACCCTGTTCACCACTGGCCTATGTTTTCTTCTTTCTTTTGTCTCTACTTAAGTAGCATAAACACTGAAAAAAATAACTACAGAGTTGAAATGGAAGCAAGTAATGTCTTGGCTGCTGTGATGCTCATTAATCAAGAAACAGTTTGTTAATGACTCGTGTACTGGAGATAAGTGTAGGAAGCTTAATCTTTTCTTTTAGAAGGTAAATGGAAGTTGCCAAGATATCAAGTTGCCTCTTTATTCATGAATAGATTGATTTGATCTTGTGGAAAGAAAAAATAGCATTTTATTGCGGAATTTAAGTTATTATCTGTTAGGCATGTGGTACTTCTGCTCTCCCTTTACTGTCTAGATTAACAGTTGAGACATATGCATAGAAAAGCAACTCTGGAATAAAATATTGAGAATCAAAATGAAGTTCTATATATAGATTCATAAGAACAAAACCAAAAGGTTTTTCACTTGCTTACCAAACGGATTGAAATATTCTCTATTTATAATTGGGTGGAGTGATCAAGCTATTCTTACCCAACTTTTTACACTTTGCTATAAAAAGTAGAATAACAGGTTGAAAGTCAAGTTACACAGTTCATTTTGTACTGTGTAAAGCTGTATTCCAGTACAGAGTTAAATATAATATTCTCAAATATCTAGATTATCCTAAATATTATTAAACATGAGAAATAGTATACTGTGAATTAAGTAAAAGAAATCATATACTGCCTTAGATCTTTCTCTGAAATATGGTCCTACAAACAGGATATGTGTCTAACGAGTAAGCAAATGAAAGGTATTCCTCTCTTATGAAGAACATTCTTCAGCACAAGCTATTGAAACACTGAACTTTCTTTGTATTAAGAATTTGTCTACAAACCTTGTTGTCTTTTACATTTATTGAGATTTAATTGGAAGTGGTTCTTGGATAGATAACAACAAGACCCAAGTACCCTGTTTCTTCTTTGGCTGACAGTGGAAGAAATTTTCAAAAAAAATTTTTCAAGCTTAGTATTTCTCCAGTGTGCTGCTGATCATGTATAAATTTGCCATAGGTCTTGAAGGGTGCTCTGCTCCTCAGGCTGCTTGCTGTGTCAGAAGCACTCTGAACCTGAAAGCAGAAGTTGTGTTCCTGGAAAAGAATAAATTATTCTGCGATTCTTTGTGAACAAGCACTTTAGCTGGAGCAGACCTGCAGAGCAAGGTTGGACCAGGCAACCTCAAAGCAGGTCTGATGGGGTCAGGTTGCTCCAGGCTGTGTCCAGGTGTCTTGAACATGTTCAGGGTGGAGATCGCACAGGCTCTCTGGGCAACCTCTTCTAGCATTTGCCTCATGGCAGTATTTTTATTTTTTCCCTTATAAATGTACTAAGGGATCACAGTGCATGCTGAAGAACTGCATATTTTTCAACAGTTTACTGGTTTCAGATGAACTAGCGAGGAGAAGCTCTGACTTCTTGATCTTCCTGCTGCTGTCTCCTAGCTGGCTGCCCTGTTCAGGGTGACCCTGAGGCTGTGCCAGCGAGCTGCTCTTGTACTCCAGCCCTTGCCAGACTGCTTGCTTCTCCTAACAGGCAACACTTGTTATGCTTGCATGTGTTACGAAGGCGTGCGTCCCCATTGCAGGTTTGTGTTTTAGCAAGTGTGTGTGTTAAGAGTATGCTTCTGTTCCTCCTGGCTGCTTCTGCTTCATTAGCGGGTCCTCGGTTTGCCACAAGAGACGCGTGCAAGGTGAAAGAGAGCCCGTGGGATAGAGACAATCATGAGGCAACTGGGGTTGTGTTAATGGTAAGTTAATGTAAAAAGTGATGTAATTTGATATTATTTTGAAGGGGAAGTAAGATGGAACTAGAAAATCAAGAATAGGGTTAAAGATAACTTATTTTCATATGTAAAAATAGCTTACCCTTTTCTTCATGCCCATAACCCAGTAATATTTGTCCTTATCCTAAAACACTGCATGCTACGCTTTATCTGCCAGAATGCACAAGTTCTCCAACTTCACCATCCTCAAACTGACAAACAAAAGTTTTCAACAGTTTTGCCTCTTCCCTGCCCCACTGCCATTAGCAGAGGAAAAAGTACTTTGGGTATCTGATCGTTTATTCAACAGTTAAGAGGGTGGCTTTCAAAAGGGGGCAAAGGGGAGGGAAGTATAGATTGGGTCAGAGTTCTTAGATAGGGCAAGACAAATCATAGCTTTTGCCAGGAAATTTTCCTCCTATTTTCCTCAAGTGTGGGTGGTTTGTTTGTTTGTTTGTTTTTTAAGCCTGCCTTCCAAATTATTTGAGCAGTGCTTCCCCTGCTTCAGTTAGCCAGCTGGGAACTAGTTAGTTCTGCAAGCTCACCACAGCTTTTATTGATAACATTGGACGGGTTAGCAGTAGAATGAAGTATTGATTCAATATCTAAAATAAGGATATACTGAAATATAAATTTGAATAAGATTTCTTTCGACAGAAATAACTGTGTAATATGTTTCTGCTGTGTAGAGTGCCACAATTTAATAGGCTATTGACACAGGCCAAGGTTAATCGGGTGTCCTTTCTTTCCGAGAGCGCGCTATTTCTAGGATAGCCCTTTCTAAGCTTTTCATTCCAATTTCTGTCAAGCAGATTTCCACAATGAACAGCCCAAAGGAGCAGAAACAACAGCTTCTGTTGTGGAGTGCACTTTCTTTTTACTTTAAAGCTATGTTTAACCCTTTTATTTTATATTTTTTTTAAACTTCCTTTTGATGTGACCAGACAAAGAGACTTCTGTAGCCCTTTGGGATTTGTCTTCAGTGAACCTTCTTCAGAAATCGTGACCTTCAATGTCCGAATGACATGGCTTTCAAGTTGTTAAAGTAGATTTAAATGAAAGGAAAACATGTCAAATATGCATATTTGTTTCTGTAAATGTAGTGTAGCTCTTGGCAGCACTTCATATTTGTTAAAATATGTGCAAACATATTAACCATACAGATTAATGCTGGCAGGGTAGAAAACCAAAACTAGTATCATGCAGCCGTAGGTAGTGGAAGAAACTATTCTAACATCCTTTTATCATTGAAGAAGCAGGCGTTAATACATAAAAAATGAGCAGAGGTTATGTTTACTTTTGTCTAGGGGTGGTAATGTTGACGAAGTCCTTCTCTCAGGAGCAAGGACACTCTTTGTAATGCAGATGTATGTATGTATACCTTTACCTTTATGGTCAAAGCAACTTCTCGTCCCATGATCCAGAAAGTCCCAAGTGAGGCTTTCGCATCACGGTAGAAAAAGAATTCAATATCTTGTTATTCAAAGCCCTATGATAGAATACATTTCTGTCTTCAGAAATGGGGTTCTTTATGCATTTTACTGGGGAAAAAATGCACTCCAGTGATTGTTTCAATGTATGCACTGGGTTGTAAAGGGAGTTTCAGAGATACTGTACTCATCAGCTGCACATGAACAGTTCGTGGTTTGAAGAGGGATCCTGGGATAGAGAAATCCAACCTCCTGTATCCAATTTTACCCAGTGGAATATGACATTAAACAACCCTATTGTGTGTTAAAAATTTCATTTTGTCTGTTGGCACGCTAGACCATATGGTTTATCTGGGAAAGCTTATGGATACTTTGTTCAGTGCTGCTTTCTCATTGTAGAATTTATAAATCAGATTATGTGTGGAGGGGGGAAGTGTTAAAGGTAAACTTCAAAGTTCAGCGTGGTATAAAATTACACCTGGTCTTAATTATTTTATTGGAATGCAAACATTGTGCCTTAGTGACTTAAACTGTACATTTGAATTAGCCAGAGAGAACCGAGGAGTTAAAATCAGATCACTGTATAATATTTAATTAGGAATGGATATGGATATTCTGTTTCCACAAGAAGCATTTAAAGAATTAAATCTTCTCGGGAGAGAAAATATTACTACTTTTAATGTTTGAGAGGACTTAAGCTGTATTTTCTGACATAAGCTGGTCCTTTCTTTAATGAATGTGCTGATTTATCTCTTCTAATTGTGACCCAAATCTGTTTACTTGTCTCTTTCTCTACATCTGTTTTTATACATTAGTTTACTAATAGTGATATATTTTACTTTCTCTTCTTGAGATGTGCTGTACCCTAAATACTTTCCTAAACTGTTTTTAGTAGACGTTCATAAGCCATGCGAAGAGCAGTCCATAAGACTAGCTGGAAAACTATTTGTCCGTAGTTGTTTACTTAGCATTTAGCATTGCTGTTTAATACGAGTGAGTTAAATCCACTTTTTTTCCTTTTGAGTATGTATGGCACCTTAGTGCTGAGACTTAAACTTTAAGCATGTATGACATCTTACTGCTGAGACTTAAACTTTAAGTGGGACTGCCTCGCAAAGCAACTTTGGTGCTTCAATGGGTAAGACGGCAAGGTAGAAATGAATGAGCAGAGAGTGTAAGGACTGTCAGGGCTGTAATAATGTTCGTAACATTCATTAAACTGTTTGTTAAATAATGTATTCAGACTGACTAGTGTTTCCCAGCTTCTACATCACCCATTATGTGTTCTAGTAAATTAAAGCTTGGAAACCTTTGTCAGCGTTATAATACTCAAACTGACATCTAATTCCCCCAGACAATAGGTACAAGCCTGCAAGCCTCTCTAATTCTTTCCAGTCTTTACATTTATTGATTCTTTTGTAAACGTGTTTCATCCAATCTATTACAAACAGCACTGGTTAGAAGTGTGAAGTTTACCACATTTGACCTAAGGCACATAGAAAAAACAATAGCTTCCTGGCAGCCGTGCATCCCAGAGCTGCTTTTAATCAGAACAAAATTTGGATCTGTAACGGCTCGACACATCTGATAACCTGCTTAGGTTAGACGGACTGACATGTTAATTTTTGATCTGTCTGGAAATGTCTGCAAAAATTGGGCTTTGGATCTGAATTTGGTACAACTATCCTTTGTATTTTGTGCAGTAAATATTTTATTACTTGAGTTGGCTTCCCTCAGTAGTTTACTTTGATTCAAGGCTTGCTTTTGTCTAGCCTTGAGAAATGTTTTGGATATGCAGATGTAAATGCTTTCCTGCAAGGTAGGGGTGTAATCCATTTATTCCCAAGATGTCGTTTTTATCCATTTCTGGTTATGGAGAAGTTAGCCGGTAGTCCATTCATAATCTCTGTACACATAGAACCATAGGTTTTAATGAAATGCACATAATGCAGTTCTACTTTATGCCTATCTCTTCCTATAAAACATATCTAATAAATAAATGATAGCAAACAAATAAAACTTATTCTTGCAATTCTGTTCCTCATAAGTTTTAAAGCTTTGAAGTTCAGTAAATAATTTATGATGCTTATTAGTGTAAGCAAATGAAAACCTACACCTGATCCGGCTTGCTTTTCGTCCCTGTTCCCATGGAAAGCTTTGAGTGATCCTTTTTGATCCTTGCTCTTTTGATTTGTAACCAAACTGAGTGATAAAGAATGTATGAGTAACTTAAAGGATTCATTAAATACGCTGAAAATTAAATTGGAGATGTCATAATCTCTGAAGTAATGAAAAATTTGTTTCTTAAAGTGTAATGTTTTTTTTCCTATGCTGAAATCTGCTACAAGTTGCACAAGGTGATGACGGAAGTAAACATTTTTAACATAAAATGTAACAGGTTTTCAACCTGCTTTTGTTCACAAGGCTTCAGTAAGGATGTCTCTTAGCCTACTTACATCAGGTCTTGGAGGAATATTTATTTGCCCAGATTAAAGAAGAAGAAAAAAAGACTGAAAGATATGAAATTCAGGCCTATCATGCAATATCCCCTAGAATTTATGGTCTAGTTCTTTTATTTTCTCTTCCTTTTGAGGAAAAGCCAGTGACTTCAGAGGGACTTTCTAGCATTGAAGAGATTTTTCTCAGGCTACTCAGGATCTTCAAGGTGTTTTTTTATTATTATTTTCTTGTTTTTGTTTTAAATCTATCTGTGTGTTCTTAAAGATTGTAAATATTCCAATGATCCTGTAATATATACTCAATTTACACACATCGTCTGACCTATCCAAAACAAAATAAGAAAAGTACCATGGCCGAGCAGAAATGTAAACATTCTGTAAATATTTTGGACCAATTTTAAGATCTCTGCTCCAGCCCTCAAGTAGTGATATCAGGATGGAACAAAATATTTTTAATCCAGTTTCCTTTTAGCTGAAAAAGGAAGGAGTACTACATAGAACCTCACATTTAGTTCTCCTGAGTTGGGTGGAGGCCTGCATTTAAAATCTTTGCGTTACTGATGTGTTTCTACATTCCTTGCTTTGTGAACGTGTTATAAGATGGTGGGACTGCCGGGACGTCTTTATCCTCTGGACTTCTTGGTGTGTGGTTAGAGCCTGTCCCATGTGCTGTGAAGACCCGTGTTTTGTTTGGCTCCCTCCACTGGGGCAGGAGGATGGGAAGTGGGGAATAAAAATAATTACCATAATTGCAGTGAGGCTTTAAATGCTGTTTTCAGCGTGGGACTCATGGCATAAGGTACCAACCAGAAGGCAGGTACCCTGGCAGAGGATTTTCTGGGCCCTAGGCAGGCTGTCCTGGGAGATTTTCCCAGTGATTTATGGACATGAGGAGCTGGATGGTGTGAAGGCTGGCAAGTATGGTGAGGATCACCTGTCCTGCTGCTGCCTGCCTGGAGCTTATCGGCTCCCAGGGTTTCCAGAGTACAGCTACTGCTGTTCCCAGACCTCTCTGCTATTAGGAGGACTACATTAAACTGCTGCTTTTATCGACTGGCTAAATTTTGCTGATATAGCAGCTGACAGAAGAGGAATGTTTTGGAAAGTTTCAATCTTTGACAAATGTGATGATAATTTCACTTGGCAGAGGCACGTTACTACTTTCTTCCTATTGAGTGGTAGTAACCTTCTGCAAAGAATGAATTTGTTAGAGCACTTCAAAAAAACCACCATCTTTTATAGCTGAAAGTGCTAGCCTAAATATAGATGTTATCATTGACTGCTCTGTAATGTGGGACAGTGGCAAATTGTTTCCTTTAGGGAATCTGTAAATGATGTGTTGAGCAAGTATTCCATCTTCACTTGGTTGGTCTATTGGTCTAGCTGCCTTTGAAAAAGTACCTTGGCTTGGTTTTGTTCTAAAAGCTCTCCCCCCCCCCCTTTCTTCCCTATATTCTTTACTATCTACTTCTGTGTATGTTTTTAAATAATACATGGTGGAAAGAGTGAGGCTAATTGACAAAGCCATTGATGTTTGCGGATGGGCTCCTATGTTCTCCTGAAAGCTCAAAAATTGCTATTAACAGAATATCAGCAAAAACATCTGCAAGAAATGCACGTCACCCTACGCATGTTAATTTTTACTGCAGGAGAAGCCTACATACTTACCTAAGGCATCCCTGGCTTTCATAGATCAACTTGAAGGATTGGGGCTTCCTTCTGCGAGGGCCATGGAGAGCACGTCAGCCCCAGCTCCCTGTTTGCAATGATCCATCACTCCCTATCGCTGGTCATAGAGAGAATCTGCTGACGGCAGGACTGCGATACGGCCGAGCACGTCCCCCGTGGGCCTCTTACTCGCAATGTCACCTTGGGGCCTCATGTCTACTTTTCAAGTAATGACAGCTTCTCGAGCCCTTTTAGTCTTTGCGTGACCGGTGGGGCTTCAGGGGTTAAGGTCACGGGATTTCGGTGCCTGGACGAAGGGCCTCAAAATGCTAGGTGCTTTATGGGGAGGGGACCCTCAGTCTTTTTCAAGGTGTGGGTGTTTGTGTTTTTTTTTTTTTTTTTTTTTTTTTTTTTTTAAGAATAGTGTTAAATGTCTGGATTTCTTGGAGAGGAAGATGGAGCAGAAAGTGCAAAAAGACTAGCTTCAAGAAGGCTTTTAAAATTAAACTTAACCAAAAGAAAGAAGAGAGGTTGTCAATGATCAATACCTTGACAGCCTTAACGCTACAGTACTTGTTCAGGAACAGACTTCAGCTACTTGAGAGGGAAAGATGCTAGGATAGCTGTCAGTGCAGAAGGATTGTGATAGGAGTTTATGTAGCCGCTTATAACTTCCTAAGCGGCAAAATACTCATGGATGCCGTGCTTGCTTCTCCTACTGAACTGGTTGGTTTAAATTGGAAAAACTTGTTTTCCTATCAGGGAATGCAGTTCTAAACTAAAAGCTCAATTGAGATCACCAGGAGCAAAAATTACTTTAAACTGTTTAAAATAATGTGATTTTTATTAGAACACTTTTTTAGAGTAAACTTAATTGAAGCAAACAGTGATTCACAGTAGAATGAAGAAAATTAGGAAGCGAAAATGTGTATTTATACATAACTTTCCTACAGAGGTTGAACTTTGCCTTTATTAATTGCTACATCACATCAGATTTTGAGGCCAAAGCTGGAGAACTGGAGCAAATATTCATAGTGGAAGTTGATAACAGCCTTAATTAAGTTGCTGCTATCTTAGCATGATAAATTTAGAGCTTTTTTTCCCCAAGTCGTCCGCCTTGCACTCCATTTGCATGCTGAAGTGTTAGGTTTAGCACAGACTTACTTTTTTTTTTTTTTTTTTTTTTCTTTCCCCTTCAGATGCCACTGTGAACAGTCACTTGTCATCAGCCCTCCCCAAAATGGAGTCCTCTATTTTTAGGCATTATCGCACACGTCATCGCGTTGCTGCTTGCTGCCTTCCCTGCTGAGAAACTGTTATAACACAGTGGACAATAAAGACTGCCCACGGTGATGAATGTTGGCCACCCAAGGGCAATGACATTTTTCCCTGACTTCAGTTCTGAGTGGCTCACTGTGCCTCCCGAGAGAACTGCAAGAAAGATCTCAATAATAAATTGATTCTCATTTATTTATTTATTTATTCTTGACTGCTGTAATAAATAACAAATGTTAAAGGGGAAAATGTTCTACTTTTTTGCTGTGCGTAATGAAACTGGCTGAAACACTTGGCTTTGCTAACAAGCAAGAAGGAGCTGTGTGCAAGTTATGACAAGTAGAGGAGAAATGCTTGTTTATTCTTCCCTATAGAGCTTTGGTAATTTCTACCATAGTTTGGAAAAAAAAAAAAAAAATTTAGCTTACGACTCATGTGTGGTTGCTCCCAGCTGCTCATAAATTCAAGGTGATAAAGACTTCTCATTGATCAGACTTTGGTTTCTTCTCACAGGCAAAATGAAAACTTAGCTTCTTGTAAGAACATACTTTTCATGTATTTATGCAGTTACAGCAGAAATGTTATTAATTCTGTTGACTTTGGAGCTTTGTTTTAAGCTATTTATAACAAAAGTTTTGTTTTTATTTTAATTTGATACTTGACTTTTTTATTTTACATTTAGTTTTTCTTTGACTTTTAGCTTTTCTCAGTATCTCAACTTGCAGTGACACAAAGTGTGACATCAGTTTTTTAAGAATGTTGAGCATTTTGTAAGGTTCTCTTGCAGTGTTTTCTTCTTTAGGGTTCAAAAACTGATTTTTCTTCCATTTTTTTTTTCATTCCAAGAGAAAGCCAGTGTCACACCATCTTTCAACAGAAAGAGAAAGAATTAGGAATGGAAAGGTCCTAGGTCAGTTTGGTGATTCCTACAGCAGTAATTTCCTGATCTTTGGAGTCAGTGTTCTGGGCTTTTGTTGCAACAAAGCCAGGGTGAGGTTTTGCCTGCTTCTATTTCTGGGCATGGCTCTAGTTTTTCAGAAATTGCCAGGGTCTCTTGTGCAATCTCTACTCTACTTACTTACTTACTCTACTTACTTATGGTCTATTACTTATGGTCTTGAAGATGAGCAGGGAGACGTATTGGTTGCTTGTGGATTTCTCACCAAAGCTGCCTTAGAGGCTGGCATTACGGAAGTTGCTGGCTCTTATGGGATTGATGGTGGCCTCCTGTTGTCAGCGGGACAACCCACGGCACTGTAGAGTGACGGAGCTTCTATGTAACTAGAATTGAGAAAGGAGACGGTCTCCAAAGGTTCTCAAATGGTGATAATAAATTTAAATTTAGAATAGTGGTAAGAGTAGATGGCCATGAAGATGCATGGTATGTATGAGCCGTTTCACCTATGTGCATTTAGTTATTGTGTCAGCATTTTAATTAGGTTTACTAGGAATTGCAGATTGCCTGCCTGTTGCCTGGGATGCCTGCTTGCTGCAAACTATTGAGTCCCTGCAAACAGGGTTTTGCAGGTCCAACTCCCTCTGCTTCTTTTTCACTTTTATAGGAGTTATTTTTAAAGCTCTGGGCTCTCTGAAGCTGTCTGACGAGGTGAAGGTGACCCACTGCAGGAAAGTGCACTGGTCTTCAGTAGGGTGAGCTAGTATCTGGGTAGCCCTCTCCAAAACACGCCTGAACAGTGTCTCTGGCACTGAGTGTTTGGAACCCGGAGGGCTGTCTGTTCCAGGTCATGGTGCTGTGCTTGGCATGCGTGAGTCACCAGCACATGAAGGGGAAATGGAAACCTGCACCTAACGACTCGTGCTAAAAACATTCAATTTGGTAAATCTGAACGGGAAGCTCTTAGCAAACCCACTTCAGG
Source organism: Microcambeva ribeirae (assembly GCA_035222435.1). Classification (NCBI taxonomy): domain Eukaryota; kingdom Metazoa; phylum Chordata; class Actinopteri; order Siluriformes; family Trichomycteridae; genus Microcambeva; species Microcambeva ribeirae. Next base: position 3,985 of record JAYECN010693188.1, on the reverse strand, counting down.
TACTTGTAGAGGAAGAGCTGGTATTAGATGGTTGAAGCAAGAAGCAACTTTCCAAAGAGATATGTTAAATAAATTGGGTGAAATCTAAAGCTTAAGGTTTCTTTCCTATAAAATTTGTGTCTGTTGATAATGCGTCCTTCTGTCATAGTTAGATTTTCAGGGAGATGAGTGTGTGGTAATCTAGCCTTACTGTTTTGTTTTCTTCTTACATATAAGGCCACTAGTGGGCTTCAAAAAATGAAACTCCACTGGAATGACGACAGTGGAAAAAAAGCAGTTGTTCTTACAATGTAGAGTAAACTCACAGATGTTATTATAGTAAAAGAATAAGAACTATAGAGTATTAAATATTCTGCTCGCTCTTGTGTTTGATTAAAAAAGATAAGGCAACTCAATAAGCCTGACTCCTCTAGTGTTTTCCTAGAGATTACATTTCTTATTAAAAAATAAGATTTCTGAGGTATTTATTTTTTCCATAATCTCTTTCCAGATGATCTCTGCGCTTCTGTCAGGTGATGCCATTCACTTTAAATGCATATTACCTGTCTCTGTGCATCACCTACAGACATGTTGATGTTAGCAGCTTTGAACTTCAAAGATGGTGGTTTGTATCCTAAAGGAAAAATTTTAGTCCTGGATGTTCCCAAGGTGGTTCTACTGGAGATCAAGATAATGATGCATAGTGTAGTGAAAACTGTACATGTTTGTAGTAGTAACTTCTGCATCCCGTCATTGGACTTTTCATTTCCCCCTCACCAACTCTCCCAGGAGACATTATGAAAATTTCCAATAGGTTAAAATATTTTCATGTCTTTGATTCTCACTGTAAGTCTTTTACCTTCGGAAAACAAAAAACAGTCCTACAGAGATTTGCTGTTTTTTCATACCTTTGCTACCAAAAAGACATCTCTATAACAGAAGTATTATGTGTCAGATTTGGGTTAGTAAATTAACCAAATGCAAAGCTCCTTGCAAGCTCTCTCTTTCTTTTCAGTGAAAAAATATGAAGAGAAATCTTGAGATTTCTGAAAGGGAGAAATTTGAACAAATTATTAACCTTTTCTTATGCTAAGATTAAATCAAAAGTATCCTTTAACCAATCTCTGCATTTGTTAACCTATTTTTAATCCTTTTGTTGTGCTGTAAAACCCCTCTTCCAATGGTAGCCATGCCATCTTTGGTGAACCAAAGATGCTTTATTTAACTGGTAGAGAGGCTCAGACTTTTATATTAAGATTTAAGATTACCATGTTTTTTTTTCTGTTTGGAGGATTTAGATAACCTTTATAATTTCCCTGGGACATAGTTTCAAATCACTTAGTTTAGCTCTACTAAAATAATTTTCTTTTTTGCTTAAAAAAACTTTTTATATGAAAGGCCTTAAGGGCTGTTGATTCTAACAGCCTATCTGGTCTGAGAGGCATTATATGTTGTGGGACAATATTAAAATTCAGATTTAGCTCCTGATTCCTAATCTATCATAAATAATAACTAAGATGAGCACTAAAATTTCTTCTAACTGTTAAAGCAAGCTTTTACGTTAGCAACTATGTTCTCCTGTCCTTTTTGCCTACAGACACTATTTTTTGTAACCCTTCTTTTGTTAACTGGCTTTTGGAGAAGGGCCATTGTTGGATGGGTTAAAGTGGTTGCTGTTCTTGCTATTGTGTGAGTCAGATCCTGTCTCTGAAGAACAAAATGAGATGCATACACAAAAAGCTGGGAAAAAAAAGGAGCAGAGAAAACTGAAATGCACAGTCTGTTCCTTTTACTGATGCAAGCAGGGCTGCTAGAGAAAGGTAAGTATGACAAGAGATGCCTGTCCTGAGACCTGGCAAACCTGTCTCAGCTTGGGACTGAGGAAGACCTTGCTTTTCTCTGCCTTTCTGATCACAGACTACAACACTGTTGCTAAGTATGAAGATTTCCCTATCTAGTTCCAATATTTTTCCTCCCTTCCTCCTTTCCTTTCCCTTCCTTCCTTTCCCTCCCTCCTTCCCTCCCTTCCTCTAGAAAAGATTAATTAAGAGACAGAAGAGGAGGAGACATTTCAAGAGAATGAGCAGCCTTGCACTCTAGATGATTTTCAGAGCCTACCAGAAGATGGAAGAGAGAGCAAAATGATCTCACTCCATCTCTTTTTCTCTGACTTTATTTTTTTTACCCACTCCCTGGGGTGTGGCTACCCTGGGGCAACAAAGCTGTGGCACTATTGCAGTGTGTCATGTATTTCTTCTCCAAAACACTGAACATGAGGTCATATAAAACATTCTGTATCCAGACTATATATTCGACCTTTTGTGTCAAAGAAAGACACCTCTACCTCAGAGACTGATGATTGATGGAATAGGTATTTTGTAATTTTTCTTGTCTGTGTATGTTTTTAGTTTAGGTTAATCCTCTCCTTTTTTTTTTTTTTTTTTTTTTTTTTTACTCTTTCATATTTTTTTTTCTGACTTTATAAAGGAATTTAAAGAGGACATCTAGGAATTTTCTCTTCTATGAGAGTTGAGGTTATTTGCTAACTCTTACCAACTCACCATATATTATTTTATGTTTAAGGGAAGAAAAAAAAAAAAAAAAAAAGGTAGAATTTGGTCTTCTGGTCTTTAGAAGTTAAAAATGATGCTATGATTGCAGACAGCATTTTTCAAAACAGGTTCAGGGAGAGAAAAGTTAATGATGAATAATCCTTAGAAGTCATGACACTATATGAGGCTTTTTTCCAGTCGTGCATGGTGAGATGGGAGCTGCACACAGTATTTTCAGATTTTGTGCTAAGAAATGGAATACCTCGGCCATTTACAAAGACTGAGATATGACCTCTGTTCTAAAGACTTTTTCACCAGTTCTTTCAGACCTTACCAAAAGGAATTTAGATTGAAACAGTTCAGTGTCTACAGCACTCCTAGTTCAGATTCCAGCTGAGAAACTGCTGTATAGTCAACTTTCTTCTTGAAAAAGAGCAGAATTGGAAAACATGGCAAAAGTAGATAATAATATATATAAATTTATATATAAATTGTGAAATGAAAATAAGATGTTATAAATATTTTAAATCAACTCTTACATGTCTGTTTATATTGACTGTTGTATGCCTCTTTCAAAAGCCAAATTTTTTTAAAAAAACAACCAAACAAAAAACCCAAGCACCTTAAATGAATGACAGTGGAATCACTACAATTGGTTGTAGTGCTTTGGCAATACAAGTAGATTACCAATAAAAAGATTTTTTTAATGTTGATAATACAGGAATGAACAGTAGAAATACCAGACAATTAAGTAAGACTTGTAATAGGTAAACTTTCTTTAAAATGATATTTTTAGGAAAATTCATCCAGAAAATTTTCCATTACCCGATTTTGGGCTGTATTCTTCAACAGACTAATGAAAAGCATTGTGACAAACCCTTCACATTTCACTGAATAAATATTATTCTCTTTTTATTTTCAAGCACTTTCAAGTGAAAGTGCTTGAATGTATTTACTTAAAAAGGAATTAATGTGTTAAATTACTATTTTATATCCTTCTGTGTAGTCAAATGATATCTTTTTTCTAATTTTACAGAGACATAATTATCACAGGAACTGTAGTTAAAATGAAAGTCTGTATCTTGTAATTAGTTTTAAAGCTGAAACAGGAAAAAGCTAATTTTGAAGTTGAATCTGTTGCTACTGTGCTCTGCCATGTCTGTGATGAGGTACAAAGAAAATTGTAATCATTCTTTCTGTTATGACAACTAATGAAATCATGTATGTGCTTCACATATTCTGCCTCATCTGCTGGGGTCATTCTTCCAATACTTTTGAATTAGTCCTGTTGACTACAGATAAAACTCATCTGTCTTTATTCATTTTTCCAGAAGTTTCTGTTTTTATTTTGGCTGCCTAGATATTCAAGTCCATATAGTTCTGTTCACTATTTCTTGGCAGTAATTCATCAAGCTTAGCTGATATATAAAAACATATATATATATATATATATT
>JAYECN010693092.1:20880-48697 GCA_035222435.1 Microcambeva ribeirae | reverse complement strand
TTCAGAACAGGATACACATTTTTTTATTCTATCTCTATCTGTTTTTTTTTTTTGTTTTGTTTTTTGTTTTTTGTTTCCCTAGATGTCAGCAAATCTGGGAGAAAGAAGGATGAAACAGACAAAGCTACAAAAACACGTGTGGCACACAGCCTAGATACATATTTGCCATGTGTGTGGCTTCCTTCGCATTTGTTTTGGATTTCCAAGTATCCAGCATTTCTAACCTCAAAAAACAAACAAACAAACAAGCAAACAAAAAACAAAAACAAAAACAAAAGAATAATAATAGATTGGGGAAAACCTGATCTGAGTAAGGCGGTGATATTCCATTAAAGACCTTAAGTGTCATTCAACTTTTTTTTTTTCTCTGTCCTCAGTAGATAAGTTTAGGCAGATTGGGTGTAAGAAGGCAAGATCCTGTTGCCCATAGTAATCCTCAGATCCAGCTCTCTGTTTGGATGAGTTATTCCAAAAGACTCCATGTTATTGTTGCATGCAAAGATACATCAAAGAATAAATATAATTCACAATAATGTTGTTATATCAGTGATAGACATTTTAAAAAAAGTTAGAAGATATGCAGTCCTTTATTGACTATCTCTCCCCAGTGTAGGCCTACAGGGACAGAGTACTTTATTATGTCAATTAGCTTGAGAAATCTACTGGATAAGTAATAAAACAAGTCTTCAAATTATTTTCTGTATATGTGAATTCATTCTGTAAAAGAGTTGCTAATTAAAACATATACTACATCTGCAAACTACACTGTTCCTAGTTTAATGTATTTTTTCCACTATTTCAATTCTCTGTGTTTGACTATAAACACTGCATATTAATATGGAATATATTCAAACCAAAATGTTATTTAATTGCCTACAATGTTACTTTATTACAAAGAAAGGCAGTTCAATATATAGGAAAATGAATGTGTAATTACTAAGAAGGTGAAATGGTGAATGAGTTGAGGGAATGGTGTTAATATTATAGGGAGACATTCCAAAAGAGACTAGTTGAAAGAACTTTGTGTCATTAACATTATTGGGAGTCATTCCAAAAGATTCAAGTTGAAAGAACTCATGTCATTAATATTATTGGGAGTCATTCCAAAAAAACAGTAGCTGGAAGAGCTTCTTGTAGGATGATTAATGTGTTGGTTTAAGAAGATAAGTTAACCCTTTCGGTATTTGATGTTGGGTTTTTGATAGCAATTCACGGGGGTCGATGGCTCTTGTAAAGTGAAGTGGGCTATCCTGGTTGAAATTAACTATTTGAAATCAGGAATCCGTGCTTTTTGTTGTTGTAGTTTTGTGGGGATTTTTTTCCTGAACGGTAAGCAATCAGCAGCTTCCTGGGTCATGTTTTCTCCAAGCCCGTTTGTGTTTCTTTCTAATGGTACAAACACAAACTTTAGTTTTCATGGTCCTTCCCAAACGTTCTCCTTCTCTGTCTCCTGGGTCTTGTATTTATTACTGATGTGCTCTACTACCTTTTCATTTGAAGTAGCACTGTTCCTCTGTCACAACAAATGATGCCTCTGCAGAGGAGCTCTCAACGTTTTTACTTTATTGACCAGGGTTTCTGCACTGACAGTATCTTGAAATGTTAACTTGTCATCATCTTTCGTTGACGTACACAAATGCACTCTGTGTCTTGGTTTGTGAATCTGTTACCACAAAATCTCCCTCTTACATAGTGAAAGAGATGACTTACACATCTGCTATGTTGGATAATATTTGTTCCCTTTCATTTCCACATTTTTTTTATGCCCCGTCAGCTCTCAACTTAGATCACTTAGAGGGCCTGTATTCTGTATTTGTTACCTAGTACAGCATAGCGCTGGACATTTGCAGAATTCTCTATACTTTCATATCTACACCGTCATGTTGCTGTATCCAGTATTTCACATCCAGGACTCAAGTCTTGGTCCTTTGATAATCCTGGTGACATACATGTTATTTATTACTCAAGTTCAAGCTAGAGGAGAGAGAAGGAGGAGCCTAAGTAGTTCCCTTGTCAAAAATATTGCAAGCATGAACTAGAAAATGCTGCATGCCAGGATTTCATTCCTATATAAAATACAAAAACAAATACTGACAGATCTGGCTTCTTCAGCCTCCAGGCTTCATGGCCTTGTGTGCACTTCCTGATTCTCAGGCTACATACCACAATGACACGCTTTGACCTTGGTAACACGCTATATTCCTGTGTCAGATTGTGGGGCAGCTGCCTGGTTGTGTCCACTGGCCATTGGAATAGTGCTAAAGAGCACTAAAAGAAGTGCCAGCTACAGCAGCTCTCAAGAGCAGATTAATATTTGTAATTTCACCAGTGTGAATTCAGAGAACACTATCTGAGGCCAAAGAAAGGAGCTGGAATTTGGGAGAACTCTCACTATTTCCAGAATATACATTACAACTTCTACAGAGAGGCATCCATCCCATACACCTATACACCTGTGCTCGAGCCAAGCCCTATGGAAAAGTACCAGAGCTCAAGAGACAGGTTTGCATCTCAGTATCTCCAGCTACGCCAGGACCCAGCTGTGACACATCCCACTGGGTAGCTCCTGTGAGTTTCTACATGGTGGTAACCATGATGGTGAGGATCCCAAGGCAGAAGAGGAAAGGCACATGGTCATGGTGTTCATGAATCTTCCCACTAATCAGCAAAGGTCTGTAGGACCAAGGGATGACATCTCTACAGATTTACCATTGTCACTGGCCCCATACACTGGAAATCTTGGGGGAATCTTTCCCTTTAGTGTCTCCTGTACAGACTGGGAAAATATCATTACCACTTCAGAGAGATAAAAGAACACAACAGTGGCTGGGAACGGACAGTCGGAAGCACAGCCTTGCTTAGCTTTCATCTGAGTTACCTGCAAAGAACTTTCTTTCTACAAACCGGGTCAGGGTCAGACAGTGCCCCAGGTCAACTCCTGTCCATGTGAGGCACTGAAGATGGCGTGTTGTTGCTGCATGTCAGCAGAAAGGGTTTCAAATATCGCCATGGGCATCTCAAAATTTTGGATGCACTCTGAGCATCTCAAGTCTGAAAGATAACGCTGTCCATCAGAGACTGGTCTCTTCCTAAACTACCACACAACAACAAGGACTGTGGCTGTCTCCCTGACTGGGCAAGATAAAGAGTAATGTCCCAGTCAAAACAGCCTTGAATGACATCAGCATCTGAGATGAGAGAAAGGTCCAGCTTGCCAGGGTCTACCCATCCTGTGCAAGATATCTTTGCTCCAGCATGTAGAGTATGAACAACCCTGAAACATTCTTCTCAATCAAAGCCATAGCACTGTCTCTAGCAGCAGCATCAACAGCAAAAGACAAACTATGCAGCAAGCCCAAATCAAAGGTTAAGTGCATGTCTCCATTCTGAATAGACCTGGAGACTTAAAACTCAAGTAGACAAGGTCCTGAGCAACCTGACTCTGCTTCAAGCAGAGTTGTATCAAATGACATCCAGAGGCTTCTTCCAATTTAAACTATTCTACAATTCTGTAATTCCAGTTCAGAAATACGCCAGAATAACATCACGTTCAACTATAGGGGGAAAAAATCACCTAACTTCAAAGAACAATGCAGAATCCATGAGAAATCATTACTAACAATTGTGATTGTGCAATGCAAAGTTTGAAAGTTCTTCAAGGGCTGAGTCTACTTTTTTTCTCTGTCTTTACTATGTATGTAATAAGCAGAATACACTGAACAGGGAGCATGAACTAACTTTCAGAATACCTTCTATGAACAATATGCTCTTCGTTGTGGTAAATTATTCATTATGTCGCCAGACACCTGTGATATATAATATGCATGGTAGGAAACTACAGTCTTTTAACAACAGCCTGCACCTCGGACTAATTTTCAGAGAATGACGCAGACATCAATGGAGTTAAACGTGAACTCTTGTTGTGCACTTTGTCTTTCAAGGCCACAGCATATTTGCAGCTGAACTTAAATAGATGTGTTAGTGATTGTCCTAAGTGCAACTGTGTGTATTCGCAAGACACAGAAACTCATATAAAATAAACTCATATTAAATAAACAAATTTCCGGTGTCCAGCCCTGTGAGCTTCTTCTCCCCTGCGGATCACAATCATCTCTTACTTTGTTCTTGCTCCCCTATTCTAACCATATATGTAAGCCTAGTAGAAGGTTACAATCTGCCACAAGAATCTTAAAAAAAAAAATGGAATTCATCATAATTACTCTTATATTTATTATGCTGCAGGTATCAGACAACAGAGAATGTTTTGTTAGTCCCAGACAGTACAAAACATATGATCAGAGAAACTCTCATGGCCAAAGAACTTAGAAAATAAATATACACAGAAGACAAAGGGTAAAGAAAAACATACAAACTGAACAAACAATGTGATTGCACCAAACATTAGTGCTGTTATTGTTGTTATCATTATTATTATTAACTTTATTTGTTGCTTAAATCTTTCCAATGAAGTTCTGAGAGGAACTAGCTAAGTGGAAAACAAACAAAGGACGGGAGAAAATCTGTCAGAGCAAAAGACAGGTCAGTCTGGATGACAGACTATGTGGAGTAAATGACCTTTCTAAATCATTCACTCCTTGGCAGGCTCAGGTCTGACACTTATTCTGCAGGTTTTAAAACTTACATGGCTGAGGAAGGAAGACATCTAAGCTCTGTCCGTATTATCATCTGGATGGGCAGCAATGCACCTCAAGACGCCTACATGTCCACATCACAGAGCATTTAGGCACAGTGATTCCCATTCAGCCGCTCTTCCTAGCGCTCACTACCTCAATGGGCACTGGGAATCCTGAGTCCCATTGTCACTCTGACACAGGCGGAGCCCACACCTGGGCCTAGGATGCGCTTCCAGCTCTGCTCCTCCAGACATAGTCCTAGTGATTCCTAGACCTCGCTTCTCAGTTTGGAAAGCTACACAAATTTGTAAGAGTCTTAAAATCACTTGCCTCCATGGAGCATGAAAAAAAAAAGGATGAGCACTAACTTTCAAAAAATAACAGCAATTAGCAAGGGTGGCCCCTCTGGACAGTTCAAGAGGGACTTTCAGATCTAGAAGTCTGAATTTTGGTTTAAGGACAGAAAAAAAAAGGAATTCTTAAATCCTTGCAGTAACTTTTACATATATATATATATATTTATGAGACTGTACAGGTCATTTAAGGATTGAAAAACATAAGAAGAGAACCAGAGATGCTTTGTATTGGCTCAGCTGAGCAGAGACTTTGAGGAAACTGTCAAGAATTGTTGTGGATGCCAAAAGCACAAGCCAAATCAAGCAAAAGAGTCCCTACTGGTGGCATAGAAAAAATTGTTTCCCTGAAGCAAAACAGGCTTAGATTTATTTGGACTGGCCAAGAAAAAAGTATTCTCCTTTCTGGACTTTTATTTGCTCTTTCCTTAAACATCTTTATTAGAATTATTACTGCTAAATAACTACTGTTAATAATTTTTAAACTGGGTCACACTTTATTAAGCAGCAATATTTCGTGAAGTCTGCTTATAGATAAGTTACTGCTAGTCGTCCCTCTTACCCATAATCAGCAATGGCTTTGAAAAATTTACCACAGTTAAATTGCAGGATATAAAAATGAAATATAGACATGTAGACATTTGGTTTATTATATAAGGAGAATTATAATGCCTTTAATGTTGATCGAAGCTGAAGTCAGAGATTTATGGAAGTATAAATACAGCTATATTCAATCTGATCCCATGTTCATGGAGTTCCCAACAATTCCTGAACTTAAAATAGCATATGTACGTGACAGAAATCAGTGATGGAAAACAAAGGAGATGGAAGAAGCTCACTGTCCTATTAGATGTATCATGCATGCTGATCATGCAGCAGCTGGCCACACTTTTCCCAAAGCCCCACGTTTTCCTATGCATATAAAAATTTCCTATCCATTTAAGAATGCTAAAGTAAATACCACTTAAAATTTCTTGTTAATAGTGGTTTCGATATTTCAAGAGAGATCTACAAGTCAAGTAACAGTGAAAGGCAGCTCAGAGACTAGTTGAAAACAGTTACTAAGCTCTGCTAGCAGATGGTAAGCAGTTCACTAAGTTGGTTATAGACATTTTTAAATAAGGTTCATAAACATTGTTTAAGGGTTTCTTTATAAGCCTGTTGGCAAAGAACCTAATAAAAGGAGAGCAAACAAAAAGTAAGAAGACGCAAGGGAACATTACTTTGAACATTCCCGTGCTGGAAAACAAAGAGGAAGATCCAGACAAGGAGCTGTGGGCTTTGGGGAAGGAGCTGTTTATTGTTCCAATCACTTTGATTCCCATTCCTCCCCTTCTCCCTCCCCTTTTCAGTAAAGTACTGTTTAATTGATCTAGCTTTTGATTCCTCACAAACAGCTGCAGAAGTATTTGTCCAGACAAACTAGTCTTATTTTCCCAGGTTTCTGGGTGAATACGTACGTCAGTACTTTAGTAAAGATCTCTGGAAACATTTGTTGCTGCCAGTAAGGGCCTGGCAAAAGTATTACACTTATTAGGTCTTATCTGGGAAAACCAGCTGTGTTGCATAAAATCTTAGCTCTAAGTGACTCAGTTTACAGTCTGTGTTATGGATCAAAAAGGATCTCCCTCTCCATTACCACAGATCTTGAGGATACACCAAACACATGTCACCAGCGCTCAGCTGGCCCGAAGGCCAGGTGGCACCAGTCTGCTGAACCCAAAGTGGCTTAGAACCAAAGTCCTAGAAACTCCTCTTGCAGATGGGAGAACAAAGCCAGGGAAAGGGCGAAAAATTAAGTGATACTGATGATCTCCAGGGCAGTGTCTGTGCTCCTTTCCCAGCCCTCTTCTGCTGAGCAGTGATTGCCCTGCCCTGATCTCTGGACATCTAGCTGTGCAAGTTAGATGGCATCGGCATTCACTGATGAGAGCCCCTTTGGAGGAGGTGCAGGAACGGTCCATAGGCCACTTGCTTGGTATTTTGCCTCACCACCTGGCAGCAGAGGGCGGGTTTAGAGGTTTCAGTTTGTGCTGCAGGATGAAAAAGCAAAGGAGACAGTCACAACACAACTGCACTTCACCTGCTGTGCAGAAACGAGAGCAGGTCCAGGAAGGAAGTCTGGACTGTATGGGATGCAAGAGAGACATAGGAACGGGAAAATCTGAGCTCCTTCTGCTTTCAGGCATTAATGCCAATTGCAAAGCTACATCTGTAATACTGTTGATCACTGATAACTGAAAAACTTCCTAGTGAATGCAGATGAAGCCACCTAAACCAAGATGGAAGAGAGAAAGTAGCTTTTTTAGTGTTGTGAATCACTCCACATCCAAGTTATTGACTGTCTAAAGGTCCTGGTGCCTAGTTTTTAAGCAAGGATGTCAGACTTTGGCCTTTTGTCACAGTTTCTTACTAGTAACAGTTATGCCACTGACAGGTCTTTAGAAGAGTCTCGTGATTAGGGATCTCCAGACTGTCAGTAATCTTGCCTTCAGCTGGGTTGGAATTATCCCATTATATTCATCTTCCCGGGTCATTTTTGATCAGCTGTTTCTTATACCGAGATAACCTCTCTTGGAAATGAGCTCTCCTGCCAAAGCTAAGAAGTGCCCAAGTCATCACTTCAAAGCCAACACTTTAGTTCTATTCTTTCACTTTAATACGGATTTCAAAAATGCTCTAGGCACCCCAGAGTATCCAAAAGAGTTTTGGCCTGTGACAAGCCATATTTCTGCATCAACAGCTGCTAGAATGATTATGTTACACTACTGGTCAACCACAAGTTTATACCTTGTGGTATTTTCTTATGGATGTGGGAAGCTGGCCATTAAAAAAAATATCTCTACAGTGTTGGTACCTCTTACACATGTTACTAGTTACCCTTTGTGACATAAAAATATTTTTCCTCATTCAAAAGTCTTTTACAAACATGGTCTAGAGATTTTTTTTTTAAAATAACATTTCTATTGCCCCTTCAGGCACTGCCTTTCCACAACATTTTGGCAAGTACAAGGTGTACTATCATGTCACCGAATACCATCTGACTAGCAGTAAAAATAAACTGATGTACAGAGTACTTCTGTCCTGCAGAGCTGCTTGAGGCACTGCATTGCTTAATATAACATCCTAAAATATATAAACATGTTCTGATCAAACTCTATCACTTAAAATTCAAACAAATGAAAATACTATGGACACAACAGAAGGCTTTTAGGAGCTAAAAAGTCAATGTCTCTGCTGTTTAGAAGTAATACATTCAAGATCATTTAATCTGCATTAGATCAACTACTTTAATTCAGAGCCCAAGTCTGCATCTGTACACTGGTTAGAAACATTTTCTTTATAAATAATTTTATCCCTTTCGAATGAGACTTAATCACTGTAAAATGCTTGCTGGTAGATGAATTTGTCTTTCACAAGTTAGATCAAGAACTATTATAATAAGCAATCTTGTTTTCTGAAAAAGTTCTGTTGAATAATGTCCTAGCTCTCCTGACACCATTGACTATGGATAAAATCTGTCTTCATTATAACAGGAGCTGAGACACATAGTTCATTTGTAGGCATTACATTTAGCCATCTACAATCTAGTATTGATCCCATTCCTAAACAACTTGTCAAAAACTGAAGCATTTATAATTTGATTCAATTTAAATTCAGCTTAATCCATATTCAGACCTCAGTGCCACTCAGATCCCTTATGGAATCACACCTGGTCTGCTTTCTTTCATTAGGGAATAGCACACGTTTCCCACAAATTCTATATCTTTTCTGTCAACCTCACATGGATGGGTCAAGGCACCATGTTACAACAGGCACTTATGTTTAGACAACTGAATGGGTTCCTACATGTCAATCTTAAGATGAGACAAACCGTATTACAGAAGAGCCTGTTTCTCTTCACAAAGTATAGAGGAAATATAGCTGATCAGCTTAGACATCAAAATGACGTAGCAGAATCCTGCTGGAGATGAGCTGTGGAAGGGGAGGTGATGACTGAAGAGTAGCTGGAGGATGAACATTTCCCATCTGAAAAATCCTAAAGTGGAGCTGGATAAGTAAATTTAATGTGTCTTTGTGAGGATCCAGACACAGGTGTCTTGTCTCAAACATGCACTAAAAGTGTATTGACTTGAAAAGAAAATAAGAAAAGCACAATGTGTTTTCCTGTTTATGACTCTAGCCCCGGAGAGAGCTGTTCTTAACATTACACTTACTTACACTTTCCAGTTACAACCCAATTTTTCCATGTGTCTATAGCCATGGATCATCTACTCATACAAAAGCCTCTGTATTGCTGTTTGCCCTACACGTAGGTAGTAGACTACCTACGCAGGTAGTCTCCAAGCATAACCTGGACCTAAGGAAGTCAGTATTAGGCCAGAGCAGAGAGTTATTTCCAAACCCAAATTCTAATCATGAAGAGTATATATTTCAGAATGAATGTCAAAATACAAATAAAATACAATGTCAAAGTTCAAATAAAAATCACAAAACAGAAAAAAAAAAGAAAAAAAACCAACATAAATCACAGGACATTTCAAAATAGAAATATAACAAGGAACTCATACAGCCACATAAGGAATCCATCCTTAACAAGATGACTTTTTTATTTGTTATACTGAAGGAGCATTATAACCAGGATTGGGGAACCACTTTTTGCATACATTGAAAGCAGTCAAAATCACCTTCATGGAAAAGAATCTAGAAAACTGATGCAAAAGGGATGGAGAAATGTGACTTTTGAAACAAAATTCATAGTACAAAGTCTTTCACCTGATTGATTATTAACTTCTCGTGCTAATTCCAAGGACCGTCTGTGTTGGACTCCTATATCTTGACACCTTCTTCAGAATAAGTTTTTGAATTTGCTTTAACATAGGTACAAAAGTTTTTATTTTCTATGGCCAGTCTTCTAAAGGAGAGTTAAAAATTCCAGCGCTATCTTTTCTTAAAAAATTACTCAACCCTCCTTCTCTCTTATAATGCAGGAAAATCTATTGTTTTTCATTACTTACTCAAGTCAAATGTCAACTGCTATCCTCCTGCCTTGGAGCTACTTTGTGTTGGATAGTTTGTCTTTTTTCCTCTACCACTTCCTAAAAATGATTCTTTTTGGTCATCTATTAATCTATGGTACTTTCACTTCTATTAACATCATGCATAACGCATTTCTGCAAGCTCTTGCTTTCCCAAATCCCATCTACCATTTATTGCTTTGAACTCTTCAAGCAAGATGAAGTTTTTATAGCATATGACAGCTGTTCCACTTTCCATTTTCTTATCCCGTCACACACTGTCTACATTAGATCTGTCACTCTATTAGAATATTTCACTTAACATAAAATCTGAATATACAATAATAAGGCCAAGACTCATCACCTTTGATTGTTGCTATCTAGGTGAGGAAACCGAGGTGGGAATGTAAATACCTGGTGTTCATCTGTAGTCAATGGAGTGAACACCTCAGAACATCTGAAATACCTTCCTGATGTGTACAAACCCTGTGGGTACTACATCTGGAGACTACGTTCATACTTTAGATGCCTTAACTAGATGCAGGAAGTTCTCTGGGACAAATCCAGGAAAAAAATGTCTACTTTTAATATTCAGTAAAATAATCAAGCTATGGGTCAAAGCCAGAATGCCTTGCGGATTTACCCCTATTTATTTAGTACATATAATAGTAAAATCAAAGCAATTGCACTGGAGTTGCACTGTGGTATCTAATGTGATTTAATGACAAAACCTTGGATTTGAGGACAAGGTTTTAAAATCCTTTTAAAACTCCTCTATCTTTTTCTAGGGAAAAAATGCCAACTTTTATAATTTTTTGAGTGTTTTGTTTTCTGGTTCTCACTTCTTGTAATATTATAAGGTAGACAATTAATGTATTTTTGTGCAGTAAATGTTAAAATTGAAAACTCAATTCCTATAATTTCTTTTGAATACAGCAAAAAGTGTGGTTTCCTTCTCTGTTAACAGTTTTGCTTCCTGTACAATAACTGTTTGCAAAGCCAGTTAACTTATACATAAGTCCCAACTATTTCATTGTAGGAATGCAGGAACTTTGAATGACTTTAACTTTTGGGGAAACAAATGCTACGCATCATTACATCAAGAATCAGATGTAAACAATTTGCTGGCCAAAACCATGGAGAAATGTACTTTTATAGTGGAGAACAGCAGTAATAAGTGATGACAAATTGACAGCTATGGAAAAGGATAGTAATTTGGCAGAGCATAGCAACTGGCAACATGATAAAACTAAAAACCTGAGGACAAATGTCTTCCTGCTGCTTATCTAGGATGCCGTGTGTGCCCCCTGTTGCCGCTGGGGCCTCATTTCCACACAGCTTCCTATGCTTGGTTCAATGCCTACCGGCTCTTATCTTTGCTTGAAGTTGTCTACAGTGACATAGCGATTGTGGTGCTTGACACATAAAATGTTGACTATACACGTTGTATAAATGTCACAGGTGAGTACAAGTAAAAAGAAGACAATGTGTGTTTGTGTATTTCAATGTCATTTAAGCCTTTCCAAAGCAGCACATGGGTGCATTTTGGATAACATAGAATCACCCATTTTTGAATGTATAAATTGCCTTCCAAAGCTGTCACGAGGGACATGTGCCGCATTTAGAAGAATGTTTAATTTGCAGGAACAGTAAAAACAGAACAACAAAAAAAGGAAAAGAGATGATAGAGAAGCAATGGCACACCTGTACCAACCAGTCACTGACAGACTGGGGAAGGCAGTGGACCTGGGCAGGAGTAAGCCATGTGCATGGCGTGGTTGCTGACGATCAGCTGCTCTCCTTGCCTGTTCTTCTCTCTCTCCTTGATTAAGCAATCAAATACAATACCCAAAGCATCCTTCATGTCTTATGTTTGTTATGATTTAGATTTTAATTAGAGCTGCACTGCAAATGCATGACAGCGATATAAGGGCAGGCATGCACTGCAGGCAAACATCACAAATCAGACAAAAGGCGAAAGTCCCTTTTGCATTTGAACTACATTTCATGAGCAAATTTTATTTTAATGTAGGAGGATATGCCACTAGAAACATCAGGAACACCTTCTCATATTGACCAGACAGTTGATGTCACAGGGTTATGCAGATGTTAGTGCTGCTGACTGCTGAAACTACTTTGCATTTCCCCCACCAGATTGTCTTGACAGATTCAGATCAAACTGCTCAGGCAGTGATTCATACCTGTTTTCGAGAACTGAATGGGATAAGAAGCACAAATAAAAGCCTCACCTATATTTAAACTAAGTGTCCAGTTTTGCTCTTGCAATTTACTCATTCTGTATTAACAATCATGCACAAAAACCTACCTTCTCATAGTTGTAAGAGTTTTTCATTCTGCATTTCAACGTTGTGCTTCAAAGCTAAATTTGGCCAACTGCTTTGGTTGGCTTTTGAGCTTGATTTGTGTAATTTAGACACTGCTTGACATAAAATACTTAAACCTAATACAAATAGTACTGAGGAAACCTCAGCAGTCATGGAAACAAAGACATAAGCTGCCCGGTACCTCTGCCAATGGGTTTCCTAGCTTCCTATGTCTGTCTTATAAACGGTTGGCACATCCAACAGTGCAGTCACTGTTGTGTAAGTATACTACAAAACGCTTTGTCCATACTAAACCAAAAACTGTCAGTTATGGTAGCGCAGATTGGCAGGTCCTCTGATTTTTTCCCTGTATCTAGCACAAGGGCAGAACCCAGTCTCACCAGTGACAGTTCTCATAGCCCCAATCCCGTGTCCAGAATAGGTCCTGCAGTCCAAGCATTTTGGGTTTGTCTTGAGGGGCCAGTGTGCCATCCACAAGATATCTCAGATTCGCAGGGCATTCCTGTAAACCAGCGTCTTCACCTGGGATCCAGCCTGAAAGAACAGAGGGTGAGCAAAAGCGTGAGCGTTGCGCCCCGCGCGGTTTATAGCCCCCTGAACTCGGAGCATCTCCTCTGCTTTTGTGGTTTTAGCTTAGATACCTGGAACAAAAGGCGAAAAGGCATTTCCAAAACAGCCTACCATTGTTTTACAGTCTCCCCAGGGCAAATAAGACTTAGTCTGCCAATGTGACTAAAAAGTGCCCATTCAATTTAAAGAACTTTTTCTGAATAGCTGGGTTGTTTTCCTCAACTAACCAACAGGTAATGCATCCACTCATACCTAAACTAAGGATCTCACCTGAATTCAGGCTTTCTAAACCTGAAAAAGATTACAAATTCACTATCAGTACAGAGAAAAGCTTATCAAGAGGGGACACAGGCATAGAAACAACATGAAACCCAGGATATGAAATGTTTGAGCTGGATTTTGCATTAAACTGCTTTCTAGTTTGGGTGGGAGGATATGGAAAGGGATCACCTAGTAACAGTGACCACGCAGGCAGTGCCACTATATTGGATTGCATTGGAGCTAGAGTGGGGAAAAGGAAAACAGGAACACGGCATGAGCACCAGCATTGCCCCTTGCTGCACAGTGTTGTAGCTTTTCTCCACCTCCGGAAGAGCTAGTGAGAAGCTGCAGGTTTGCCCAGCTGCCTCTCCTTTCATTCAGCTGCACAGCATGAGAGGAAAGCAAAATGGGATTAAGGAGAAAAGGATAGGGCCCTCTTCCCTCCCTTTCCAAGGAAATCTCTTTCTCCAGGAAAAAGAAGAAAGTTCACTGAACGTGCTCACAGTGTGTTCTAGTATCCAAACAAACTTAGAGTCACTGAAAAATAAAACGTGATCACAAGGAGATGGGAAAGAGAGAGAGTTTGAATTTAAAAAGCTGTTTCCTTTAACGCAGCAAGGGAAAAAAAAAAAAAAAAAGGAAGGAGTTATAAAGAGGACAGGCTTTTTCAAGGAATACAAACCAAAACAAACCAAGTCACTTTTCCTGTAGTTGTGATTGATAGGAGCTCTCTTTAAATTGAAAAAAAAGCAATCACTTGCAGCAAGCCTCCTACTTTTGGGTTCTCCTGCTGGTATTCAGTATTGGAAAATATTTGCTAGGTGCACTAAAAGATGCATATACTTTAGCTATTACTGCTCAGGACTAAATGTGCTTTATTACAGCAAATTGAATATCATCAGGGTATATATTATTTTAGAAACAATCACCTACTTCATTTTCCTCAGATGTTTGACAAGTTATTCCCTTTCCTAAAGGAAATGTGATTTATTTCATTTGCAGACATGCACTGAGGCAAATTTCATCTTTGGTATTCCCATTGAGCTTGGCAGAATAACACTGCTCTAAAAACCCTGTACCCTCTAGGAAGGAGATACATATTTTAAGTATCAGGTGGTAAAAATCAAAACCTTCAAATCTGTGAGTGTTTACTCTCCCTCCCATTCTTAGGAAAAACAAAATGTAGTGCAGTTTACTCATGCACTGCCTGCACAAAGCTTTAAAAGTTCCTGTTTATTCTGAGTGAACATTAGAGATCCTGGGACACGTTTCATAAAACTAGTCTTTGTTCTTTTATACTGTGCCAACAACAGATTGCTCACTCTTCCACAGTATTGCGTGTGTGTATATATATATCAGCTGTGGGATCAGTTGAGAGACACTACATAAATGCAAGCTATGATAAAGATTATGAAATCTGAAAGTCATGTATAGCTTGTCTGACAGCCATCTCCTTAAACAACAAGACTGCGGAGATCTCCTGTGAGCAAATCACTTCTAACTAAAGCATCCATAGACAGCTGTTTATATTTTTAAAAACATAATTATCCTCTGAAGCATTAGTAATCTCACTATTAAAAAAAAAAAAAAAAGTTCTGTAATATTACTGAGTCATATGTTGATGTAACAACTCCTGTTTATCTTAACTTTCTGCAGCTTTAAACATGAAATCTAAGAGGGAGGAAGCAGGAAGACAATTTAGCAGTCAAGAATAGCTGGTGTGAAAGGAAGGGAGGGAGCTTTCCCCTTGAGCTGTGAAGAGATAACTGCAAAGTCTTGTGCTTTCTTTCAAAATGCACTTAAAAACAGCGATGGTGATTTACTGAATTATCAAGTTCTGGTACTTACAAAAACTGTTTATGCCAACGGAATATTGTTTAACTTTTTATTATTATTATTTATTGATTGATTTTTCCCAAACTCTAGTAGTGTCCTTTTGGTCCCAAAGATCTTTAAGGAACAGGTTCCATAAAATGAACAAGAACATAGGTGACCTGCACATAGAGTATACAAAACATATTTGGTTATATTTTTTTGATTTTGAAAGCTAGTTTCCACAGTCTGCTATATACAAATTTATACCCTTTTGGAGGTTCAATTAAAAAAGAGTTTTGTTTCCAGCCTACACTTTAAAATGGATTCAGAACTTGCTATATGTTCATATTGCTGCAAGGTAGGAGACAGATATTTTTAGACAGATATATATGCAAAGCCTAGTTTAGGTTTTCTTGGTGTTAGTAAGAGCAACCAGGAGCAAAACAGCCCTACCTGTGCAGAGGTGAAAATACACAGTGTGCTGCATTTTATTCCCATCATGTAATTAGCCACACTAAGTACAGAGTGGCTATAACCCTCAGCTTTGCATTACTATAATAGTGTAGATTATCCATATTTTCAAGCTTGCCACAAAGAAATGGATTGAGCCATGTGCATTCACACACACAGAAGGTTCAAGAGTTGTCCATGAAGTTTCCATTTTTTTCCCACTATAATAATTAAGTTACAGAGTTGTCTAGCACCTCCATTTCAAGATTTATTTTCATGGGTGAAAATTAAGCTTGCAGGCAACTGAGTTAATTAATAATTGCAAAAGAAAATGTGGGACTGCAAAAAAAAAATGTTGATATGATAATTTTCTCACTGGTCTAGCGTGCATGTCGGAGACAACTGAACCTGTCTTGCAAATTTGGGTTTGATTTATGAAGAGGCTCGCACGTATAGACACGGTGTGGTGGTTCAGTGGCAACCTCTGATGCGAATGCAGTTTTTTCCAGAAGGGAGAGTACTTAGCACAGGGCTGAAAGTCATGAGACTTGCACGAGACTTGGACAGAACCATTTGCACCCCTGACCTCTTTTGTAAAATGGCAAGAACAGCCACTGTTCTCTCTGAAATGGCTGCTAAATAGCTTAACTAATCACCATTAATACAGCACACTGGGGCTCTATCACAGCAAGGGGTTTGGGTTCTTTGGGATGGACAAACAAAAAAAGGAATCTTAATACAGACTCTGGATTCCACCATAGATAAAGAAATTTTATTCTATGTCTATTAAGAAACTCAGAGGCAGATATTCAGATCAGCAGCTTGGTTGAAGTCTGCTGAACTACGTGGATTTATCTCAGTAAAGGAGATGGCCCTCAGTTTTTTAAAAAGCAGCATTTGAAAAACATTTGAGAACTGGAAATCAGCATGAGCTATTCAGCTTGGCCCAGATTCAGAACAGAGTGTCCGGGGATGCAATTAAGTGCTTCTTAATTAAATATACATTTTGCTCAACGTTAAGCACATATTTTCATGCTTTCCTGAATAGCGAAGCTGCCAGCGCTGTTCAAGAGCTTTCTCAGTTATATTCCACTACGATTATCATTCTGAAGAGTCTCAAAGGTAGGACTGTTTCTGCTGCTTTAAACCAGAAGTTCATGTGCCTCGCATGTAGTGAACATCTATTCAATGTTCATTTTGCAACTGTATTTTCACGGCATTCGTTTCTCTGGCATCTGAAGCGACTAAAGAGACTTGCTCATCTGCAGCAAAAGCAATAATGCTTCTGCCAATATCTAAGAAGGAAAGCTGAAACTGCATTCAAAACCCATCTTGAATAAATGTTCAAAAACATATCCTTAGGGCAGCTTCCTGTTTTACTGGCAAATCTACTTTGCGTGCGTCTGATAAAATGGTTTGAACTATGAAAGTTTAATACTGAAAAGAATGTCTGATGATGCTTAGGATATGCCATATGATAAACACGAAGAACTTCACTACATTCCTACTTCGTCAGTTCTTGCCACTGAAAAAAAAATAGTCAAATGTAGGTAATTGAATCTCCATTTTATTCATCTTTCTGGAGGCTAGTATTTGCTGTTCATTTCTAAACTTCTGCCTTCTAGTTTTCTTGGAGATTTTTTTTAATTACTACCAGGACTTCCTGAACTATTTTTCCTATATGATCAAGATGGTGGATGACTTTTTTTAAATTGCAGAAGTGAAAAGCAAGGCACTAGTGGGAAAGATTAATAGCTAAGGAAAACTTTAGCAGAGAAGTATTTGATCTCTTTCTCCTGAGCACTTCAGGTCATGACTAGATGACTTCACAGACGCCCAGCTAACACAGGCCAATAATGAGGTAAGTGGGTAAATTTGTAGAATATAGGAAAGACTTTAATCGGCATGGAGTCCTTGAAACAAATGAACCCAACCCAAGCCCACACCATCCAGCGCAACAAAATTAGAGTAGAGAATGCTCTCAGGTGAATTAGAGGACTCCTATTTATTGGTTGAGGTGTCCTTTCATCACAGCCTCCGTAACAGTCACGCTGGTGGTGGTGGCCGGGATGGAAAGTCCTGCCCGGGAGGACGGAGGCTGAGTAGGCTGTGGAAGGTATCGCAGACACTAAAAGGTCTAGGACTGTGCACAACGTAGGTAGTTGTTTCCACTGGATTCCATTACACATTTCCTACCAACAGAGCAACCATACTGCACAACACGCTGCTGAGTTGTAAAGCTCCATGCTCTTCTGCTTGTGAAACTTTCACCTTTTGGAGAGGTGGGCGACTGCGCTGACAGAAAGGTTCCTGATCTCCTAGCAGTGGCCGGTGCCACTGACGTCAGAAGCATCACAATCAAAACAGAAAATGTCTTCAGGTTCATTTTTCTTCTGACTGAGAAATCATTTACCTGGCACTTTGGCTGGACACAGCTTTGTGTAAAAGAGAGTTGGGACCACGCTAGGTGACCTACCCATGATCAGCAGCAGCTCAGTTATATTAGCCTGATTTGGATCCAGAGTTGTCTGTGTATCATTTTGCCAGGTAGTAATATTTATTTATTTATTTATTTATTTATTTAGGGAAACTCTTCAAAACCAATGCAAACTGAATGCCTCTGAAAATTGAGCCTATCTTTTTTTAAAAAGAAGTACTCAGCAAAAGCATTTGCAAAATATTTGTAGATGAGTGTTTTTGCCCTTGGCTATTACACTCCAGTTTTCATCTGCAAAGCAATACAAAGAAACGTATCCATTTGGCACATGGCTTTAAGTATAGCAACAAAACCCCGAAGCAATTAATATTAGGGTTTAAGGCAGCTAATTTTCCCTTCCATGATCTTCCCTCTTCTGGTCACATTTTGCAAGAATAATTACCAGTTCTGTAAGTCATGGCCAGAACAAAACCGGACAGAAACCACAGGGTCTGTCTGCTGATGTTAGTTATTAATATCTGCACAAAGGCTTATTATGCTGAATACATCTAACAGATGCAGCCTTTTCCACAGCAGTGGCAGTGAAAAGGACTATTACAGCAGATGCTTTTCCGATCCTCCTACAGAACATGGTCTTTTGTGTGATACATGTACAGTCTGCATCTACATCGCATACTCATCTTGTACCTACATTTGCGACTGCTCTATGGTAACACAGCTATTAAAGGAATTTTTGAAGTTCATTTTTTAGAGTTGGAAGTAATAAAAAAAAAAGACTGTAGGCCTTCAAACTGCATGGCAATTCCTCCATTCAATAACTGCATAATGTAAAACACAGAAATGGTCCCCAGAGAAGCAAAACAAAACACAGACTTTGCTTCTCTTTAACCACTAGCCTTGGAAGAGCTACCACTTCTCCAGGAAGCTCTATAACCACAGACTGCTCTATAAAAGGTCATTTCTTGGGCAATTTTAAGGCTTAGAGTCCTGCCTCTTTCTCTGGGGCACATTTCTAGTACTAAATAAGAGGGGCAGGAACTCAAGCACTGGGCCCCCCATCACATGCGATATTAAAACATCAGTCCACACTCCGGCTCCCTTTTAGCCTGCTTCAGGTAACGCTCTCCACTGTGAATCTGTTCCAGAGGGAGCTACCCCTCAGCTCCATGGACCTGAGCCGGTTTTTGCCATTCGGCTTTGAGGCCCAGCATTGGCTCACGGTCCCTTTCTAATTAGTGGCATAAACAGAGCTTCAAAGGGTATCTGTGGGCGTCCAACCTCGTTAGAGGGTTTGCGGTTCTGAATCCCGAGTGTGCAGTCGTCTCTGCTGCCGCCTTACTCCAGGCACCCACATTGCAGAAAAGGGAAGGATTTAATTAGCATTCCTTACTAGCTAGCCCTAACGTGAGCACTTCTCCAAGGTGTTTTTGCTCTCCCTGAGCAATTAAGACGCTTCCTTGTTTTACGCGGGATTTTGGGTTACCTCCTAGGGGGACACGAATGTCCAAGGCCGGCTCCATACATCCTACTGCGTCAATACCCACCTCCACTTCCAGATCTGCCTCTCAGCTCCTTCACGATGAGTTTTTCTTTTATTGGATTCCACCAAGCTGAGGATTAATCTCTGCTCATGCAATCTCTGTTGATGCAAATTCAAATAAAAAACAGAAGCTTCCTGCTTGGAACTGTTTAGAAGTGGTTAAGAGCCCAGGAAGAAGAGAAGCTTACGTGGTAGGAAAAAGCATGTCACAAGATTTTCAAACATCAAATAGCAGAATCATATTCCTTCTCCTTTGCTCTTTTCCAAGGTACTGGAGATGCCATCAATCCTGCATTTTCTTTTCCCTTTTAAGGGGTCTCTGCCAGCTCAGGGCAGAGCACGGCTGTGTGGGCGACGACGAGCACAGCCCCTGTTTATCAGAGCTAATGCTTTAAGGTTGCCTTCTGTGGCAAAACCACAAAACACGGTGCCAAATAATATTGCTAGAGACATTTCCCCGTCAAGTACATACAATCTAAAATCTACCTGAGCTGCTCTATGAGGGTGCACGGCTGGTTTTGTTCAGGATCTTGCTATTGCTTCCTCATTCTTCAGCCCCTTCAAGGCAGGGGGTGATTCCTGAGTTGCTCCTTCGTTGCACCCCGCGCGTAGCAGCCCCCGGGCCGCAGCCGGCAGAGCCGCCACCTCGTCTGCAGGCACGGAGAGGGAGCGCACGGAGACAGCACCGTGCTGGGCGCGCGGCGGGAGGCCGAGCCGCGGCAGCTCCAGAGCCGCGTCCCGCCGGGGCCGCCCGTGGCTCGCGCGGCCCTCCCGCTCGCTGCTAACGCGCGGGAGCCGGCCCTGCGTCGCAGAGCGCTCCGTGCCGTGCACAAGCACAGCTGCGGCAGGTGTCCGACGTCTTCCCCCCGCCTCCGCGTGTTGACAACTGGATTAGCAGCTGGTACGTATTAAGAGTGGACACTTAAGGACACTATTTTTTTCTTATTCTAGCCACATTTTTTCTTCTGTCTGAATTCTGGTCACGTCCCATCTTATATCATCTTGTCGCTGGAACATCCCAGGAAAGCCCGCTGTCCTCTGGGATAAGGATGAGGTATGCACGAGATAAGGATGAGACATACACAATCATTTACACTGCTTTTTAGGTCTCTGGAGATCTTTTACGATAGCTCTGCTTGTAACTCAAAGAAAACAGTGCAGGGTCAAAGAACTGACTTATAGTTCTTGCTTTGCTATTAATTTTTAAAATAAGAAAAAAAAAAAAAAACAGCCTAAATATGGTTTGTGAGGTTAAACAAAATGCCAACTTCCTGCCCCATCTGTACCGATTCTCACCGTTCAGGTTATGTTAGTAGGGAAAATTTGGACTCTTTTCTCCATCAAAGCTACTTCAGCAGCTACAGTTGCTATCAAAACATCAAAAGCTGTTTCTTCTCCAAAACACACACAGCCACTCTTTCCCCACCAACATGAAAACATACAGGGCCTGGGAGGAGGAGAGAACAAAGGAAGGTGCTGCTTTAAACACCCTTTCTTGTGCTGGAATCTGCAGCTAGTGAGGCAAACCCAGGCTGCTGATGCAAATGACAGGACAGGCTAGGGCAGCCTCCGCGTCTCCCGAGGAGCCCCAGTCCCATCAATTAACTTTGTTTCTCATTCTCTCTCATTTCCTATCACTTTAGTTTGGCCTATCTTGTTCCATGATGTACAAATAAGAAACCTTCAGTAGTCCATAGAATAAAGCACAAAAGTCGGCGAGCTGTACGTAGTCACTTCCTCATGGGTACTTAATTAAACTCATGACTAACCCTTTGCTCATTAACAGAACAGATTCCCATCCCCTCTGTACCTACTCATCCAGGAAAGGATTTTTCAAACTTGAATTAGAAAGTTGCATTATTCCACTGCTTCTCTCTATAGCTAAATGGTTACCTGTGTTCATTAGCATTGGATATAGTTATTTGCCTCACTGTAGCTCCTGTAAACATGAAACAAAATTAAAACTCCATTACACTGGTCTATCTGAGTTCATCATAAATTCTTTAAAGCACAAACTGTTTAAGGAGAGACTTGACTGAGTCTATGAAAGACCATAAAAATACTTAATTTCGGATCACTAAGTGGAGAGGAAAACAGTGGAGTGGGGGTTTTCTGATTTCCAGTCTGCTACCCCGAGCATTTACTCTTGCCCCAGAACTGGTTTGGGGATTCTCTGGAAACAGCCTAATTCATATGACAAGGTGCACAAACAGCTCACGCAATACACCCACCGAGAGTGCCAGCGGCTTCAGACAAGGCGCTTTGTTTTTATTGCACGAAGTCCAACTCAGTCCCAGCCTACAGACATTTCCACGAGGCAAACATTTAATCCTGTTACACAAGTGCGGGTATATAAAATGGGATTTCCAGTGATAATGAGGATTTTATACAGTGCATTCATTTTGACTACTTTGTGATTTGGTAAGCAGGCTAACACATGTCGTGTTTTTTTTCTGTGTCTTTTTCCTCCCAGAGGAAAAAAAAAAAAAAAAAAAAAGCTATTTCACAACAAAATTATCTGCTTTGAGAAACTAAGGAAAGGTTCCAAAACTCAGGATAAAACTGCAGTTTACTGCTACACAAAGGATTAAAGGAATATACAGGAGATGTACTTTATAAGTTCTCTTGAAGAAGATGGTCTGCTTTTACGTAAACTGCCTTTCATCTTATCATATATTGTTCACAGTGAGGATATAAAGTAGACAGGATATTGAGTGAGGCTACAAAATGATGCAGAAGGAAACAGAGTTCATTTCAGCAGTTTATGTTTTTAAACAGCGCTGAAACTCTTTACGTTTTCCACATCTACTGCTCTCTCTTGGAAGTATACTAGTGCTTATATAAGCCTGACAAGGGCCTATGATTTATATTTTGAAACAAGACATGAATTTCTTGAGCAAACTGTTGGTTTAGTCTATAAAGGAGGGTGTAAGCCTGCTCTTTAGAATACTGCCTAGACTTACTCTGATAAAGTCTTTTTTTAGGTAAATGAACCCTGGTTTTTGTTTTTGCTCTGCTGTATTATGCTGTATTACACAGCTAACCATGACTTTTATAAATAATTGGAGCTTTCTATGAATCTGTGAATTTACACTTTCCTCTGAATGCGGCAACTGAGTGCCAGGGAAACTTATCCTTCCAATTGTCTGGAATACTTTGTCAAAGAAATGGCTTTTTTTTGTAGGTGGGTGTTTAATTTGGGAAATTTATCATGGAAAATGCAAGACTAAATCAGAAACAATAGCTTTAGCATGATGTTTTATACACTGAGCTTGGAATTCCACAAAAGAAAGACTATTCTTATCTAGGCAGTGAATTCTATTCCAAAGCATTTTCACTCAGTGCCATCATATAATCTCTTTTCTGAAAGACTTTAAAATTTTTCCTTATACAGATATAATAACGGAATTTTAGTTTAAATGGGACTTCAGCAAGAGAATGTCAGGAAAATAATATTTGTCCGGTGTTTCATTCAGAGGTGCTGAGGGTCTCATCATCTGAGGCGGCAGCAACTGGAGATGCGAGCAGTCAGTACTTCAGAACAGCAAGCCCATATTGTAAATCCGTGCCTGATGACATTTGGCTCTTCATCAAAGAAGAACACTGAGGAGTTTTTGCTTACAACTGCAGGGCCTGATAACGAGGCTGCCGGTGCAGGCTGATAGTCCTGGCCTAGGTAAGGCAGACCCATGTGCTCCTCCTACCCAACTTGTGATCTCCATCGGCGTGAGGCTGCCTCCAAAGGAACACGGTATCTTGACAAGCAGGATAAGCTCCGCTAACATTCTCCGTGGTTTCTGGTCCGGACTTTATTCATATCACCCGCATCAGAACATACCCCGAAACCCAAAGGAGTCATCTGCACCACTCAAGTAGCTCACCCTGAGCACATTAAGCACCCTAACCACTTTACATCCCTGTTACTGTGAAAGGATTGAAAATACCATTTGCTGAAAGAATTTTTGTGTGTGGAAGTAGGTTATTTATCATGAAATCTCTTGTTCCAGTGAAAAGCAAATGATGAATACAGTAAATTCATTTTGTCTCTTTTTTTTTTAACTCTATTATATACAAACAAAAATACTCCTATTGTATATGCATAATTCAGAACAGTCAATGACTGCCCAGAAAAATGTGGATTAAATCAAAACACATTCTTGTACTTTTCTTTGGCTTAAAAAAATGACCTTTTCCAAATTAATTTTCCTGTGGTATAATAAAATTTTCACTTTAATTATCACTTTACATTTTAAAAGAACTGAATGGCATGATATTAAGAACATCACATCAAAGCAAATGGATGATACACTAACGCTGAAATTGGAATATCTTAGTTTTAGAACAAGTATAAAGTTAATTATACTGGTTGTATTTAGCCAGTAAAAGGACATGTTAAGGAGATCTAGAAATAAAACTATTATAACCTATGGTAGTAGGGTTGAAAAGCAAAGTTGTAGAACCATAATGGTATCTTTTCTGTTTTTTATTATTGAAGAAAACAAATAATTCCAAATATTCCAGTGCAGGTGTGTTGAGGCTGACATCCAGATCATGTTTTCTGCTGCTTTTATTATTGAAAAGTTCAGTCTTGGGTATATTTAAAATGCCTTGTTTAGAAACATCTGCATGCAGTCTGTAAAGTATGAAGATTGGATGGATCGCTAGAGTTCAGTTTGGGAATTTTGCTGCAGGCTCTTTCTTTCTATAGGTCTGGCCAGAAGGACAAAAGAATAATATTTTATTTATCCGGGGGAACAACAGAAATCTGCTGAATGAGTGAAGCAGCCATTAGAAAGAAGCATTATTTTCATTTTTTTAATGAATAAATAATCTCAGCAGGAAAAATGCAGTATGAAATGCAGAAGCTTTTAATTTTGCAGGTAAAGTGCTCTAGGAAGCAGAAAGAGCGTGCCTGGAATGCCAAAATACTTTCCTTTGGCTCTGCGCATGGAACAGAAACGAAGTGTTTGAGCGTTACCATCTTCCCGGGCTCTGCTAATAATGAGCCCTCCTCAGGAATCCGCTTTACTCTCTGGTGCCTCCGCAGCTGACGCGGACAGCCACGCTCCCAGGTACCGTGCGCGGCTTTGGGCGCCCGCGCGCGGGGGCCGCCGGCTGCCGCTCCCCGTCCTGCGGCCGCCTCTGCTCGAGACAGCGCCCGGCCGCAAGGACGAGGAGCCCGGCAGCGCCAGGCGTCAGCCCCTCTGCACCCAGGGGAGGGAGCAGCGCGGCACCGGACGGCTGAGGGAGACGATGGCGATAGAATTGCCTTCGCTTTGTTGGTGCTTCGTGTTTGGGCGAGTGTTTTCTACAGTCTTCTCTAAGCAAACAAGCCCCGCTCTCCCCGCCTTTCCTCATAAGGGAGATACTCCCGGCCCCTCATCATCCTCATAACCCTACACGGGACTCGCTCCAGTAGCTCCCTGTCCCCCTTGTACTGGGGAGCCCAGAACTGCACCCGATACTCCAGGGGCGGCCTCACCAGGGCAGGACCGGCTCCCTCCACCGGCTGCCAACACAGTTTCTAATACACGCCGGGCTGGGGCTCTCGGGCTCCTTGGCTACGTGGGCATGTTGCTCCTCATGGTTGCCTTCTCGTCCACGAGGACTTCCCGGTCCCTCTCTGCAGAGCTTGCTTTGCAGCAGGTCGGGCACGAACCTGCAGTGGTGCATGGGCTTATTCCTCCCCACCGTTTCCCTAATTCCTCCCTATTTACCTCTCTAGATCTGCGTTCATATGTTCTTTGCCACTGCACCTCTTTATCTCAGGAAAATATTAATTTCTCTTCTTCACTTTTCCTGTAAATTTCTCTTTTCCTGTAAAACAAGCCAAATTTCACCCACAACCATATACTAGCTTTCAGTTTATGCTAAGTTCAAGGTACTATGTTCTGCCTCTTCATTTGCCCAGATTAATAAACCCTAGCACTGAGTACAGGCAAAGGAACTGGCATTCGCTTGCACGTGCTGTGAAATGGATTGTCCAGCAGGGACACGCAGAGCACAGGGTGGCAGCCAGGCGGGTTGGGAAGGTCTCCAGAGAAGGAGCCTCCACAGCCTCTCTGGGCAGCCTCTTCCAGGGCTCTGCCACCCGCACAGCAAAGAAGTTCTGCCTCACGTTTAGACAACGTTCCTGTGATTCAGTCTGTGGCCGCTGCCTTGTCCTATCACTGGCCCCCTCCTCTTGACACCCTCCCTTAGGGTATTTGTACACCCTGGTAAGATCCCCTCTCAGCCTTCTCTTCTCCAGGCTGAACGGGCCCAGCTCTCAGCCTCTCCTCAGAGGAGAGAGGCTCCAAAAGCACCTGGCTGCTGTTCAGAAATTGGCAGCCAGAACAGGTTTCCTATGAGGATTTCCTAATTCCTGCCCTTCTCCTCTCCCCTTTTTCCCTGTGGCTGGGGGTGTTTAGAATACACTTCCACATATTTCCTGGAATATTGTGCTCTTCACCAGGACCTGGACTGGTCGGTATTGCCAAGCCTGTGCTTATGTCCCCTGACAGAAATGTAGCTGCTGTAAGGATTATGCCAACCAACCCCAGTCCTCAAAGAACTCCTAATACCTACAGGAACTTGTGGTTTCTGGGGAACAGGTTTTATAAATGTCCCAAACATTTAAAAGTTTGGCATATTTAAAAGAGCAATGAAGTTCCAGGTTCAAAAATGAACCTATCTAATCTCTCCCTTCCTTCCTTCTGTGAGACACTTTGGGAAATGTTGTTGCATGCAGAAGTAGAAAGATAATTCCTCAGGACTCTTTAGGTCACAGCCAACCCCTTGAATTGCACTTGGAACTAGCTGGCAGCCTGCTCAGGTCAGAAAAGTCCACGGGTGATTCCACTGAGAGATCCAACTTGTGCACCGTTATTAAAAGCCTGGCAGAGCTATTCGCGTGTTAACATCTCCTCATGCCTCATTTAAACTCTTTCCATTGCCATTAATTCAAATTAAGTATAACTGCTTACCTTACAAGGTAACAGCTGAAAGTCCCAATGAGGGAGATGTAAGGTGCACAGAAAATGACCTCCTGGGGCTGGGAAGCTGCCACACCAATGGCATAACGTGAATCAAACCTGCAAGCAGCTGGTGAGGAACGGCGCCAGCCAGAGCGTGCAATCACCTTCGGAAGCCACAGCAAGGATGGGGAAGCGGGGAGAGGGAGCTGGTAGTGTAGAGGATGGGGAAAGGAGGGCTGAGCAGGATTAGGAGATACTGCATGTGAAACGTGACTCCCAATGGGCTGCAACAAAAAAATTAAAGCAGATCAGTCACGATATAAGCTTTCCACCAGAATGGTGACACAGGAAGCCATGCAGGCTTAGTCATTTCCTTTTTTATCCAGAATTTCCTAATACTGAAATACATGTGCCTGAAAATTAAACAGAACAAATCTGTTTTTAAGAGATAGTGTTTGTTATTCGCTCTTTCAAACTAACCCATCATTCATTGTAAGTATTAAATATTCTCTGGGTTTTCACATGAAAATGCTCATCATTAGTGTGTGTGTTACCATACAGGCATTCTGTCCTGGGCCGCAGACTCTATGGGGCTTTACGCTATACAAACACAGAGGAAAAAGAGAGAAGTCCAAGTCTCTAACAACTTGCAGTTTAGACGTAAAATAATAATAAAAAAAAAAATCAGAAAAAAAAAAGAGGCAGTACTGCTTAATTATTGAGAGGAATCAGAGGACATTGGTATTTTAACTGCTCTTCTGCTTTTAGCAAAGTCTTTTAAGGAAGGATTTTGAAGGCAGAAAAAAAAAGAGAGTCCATTTATGTTAATGTAATATTCCCACCCCCAATGTAAACATGGAAGGAAGCTAGGAGGTGCTTTTTTTATTTTCTGCAGAAGCAATACAGGCTGGCACATTGGCCTTCGATAGGGAAATCTACTTCAACACTGAATGAAAACTGTTAGTGGGATGGGACAGTGTCTACGGCTTTGAAATCAAGTATAAGCATCTCCTAAGTATTTTCCATAAAGAGGGGGAAATCAACAGCACTCTACAGAAAGTAGTTAGTGGTGACATGGTCAAAGCAGCAAGATAGGAAAATGATCTTATTTTTTATTTTGGATGGATACCAGATGCAGAAGACTGTACCAGCTAATGACAAAGAAAAAGATGATGCAGTAATTCAGACTTCAGGTGAAGTGGTCATGGATGAATGTTCTATCTGCATGGATGGATTCATTCAGGGTATCTTTAATTTATTATGCTGAGTCAGCAAGCCTAAGACTTAGCCAGCCTATCAGGTCGTGGAAAAATTAAAGACAGCACCCAAGTTACAGGGCTGACTGACTGCGAAGTTGGAGGTTTTATCCCCAGCGAGTGAAAAAGGAGGGAGACCTTAGAGAAGAGGAAAAAAAAAAAAAAAAAAAAAAAAAAAGGCT
>JAYECN010693092.1:0-20870 GCA_035222435.1 Microcambeva ribeirae | reverse complement strand
AGAATCTTATTTCTACTCAGCACAAGAGCTGAGCTCAAGATAGTTTGGACAGAAGGAGGCAGGTCTGGGTCAGAGAGCCATTTCTGGGATTTGCCAGCAAAGAGACAGGAACAGAGTCTGTGTCCAGAGACCAGAAGAGAGGAGAAGAACCAAAGGGGGCCATGGAGAGAGTTCTGAAAGACTGCCTCATATTTTAAAATGAAAATAACTCTGGTAACTTGTGAAAACACCCGTTTGTTTATTTTATAGATAACAAATGCATTGCCTGGCCATTACTGCTACAGATTACCCTGGAGGAGATTCTGCCTCACACAAAATGCAGAGTGACAGAAATAGCTGTGTTGCATATTCCACACATTTTGCTCCCAGGGAAAGACTGTGGTGCAGGATTTGACCTGACTACCAGCAGCCAGGGGAACTGGCTACTAAGCTCAGGGGAAACAGGCAGCTATCACAGTTATAGGGTAAGCAGCAATGCCACAGTCTGGGGTTGACAGGAGAGCAGAAAAGAAATGAAGCTGTTTGCACCACGGGTTTCCTCCTGAAGTTTGATGGCCTCCAAAGCGGCATGATGGCTTTATTTCACAAAAAAAAAAAAAAAAAAAAAAAGTTCTAAAGGAGCAGAATTATATAACTACCAAATCCTGACAAGAGGAAAGACACAGGAACAGAACAAGTGGTAGTACGTGAAAACAAGAACAACTGCATTTTCTTCAAGCGGCTGTTATACCAAAAATGCTTCATTCTGCCCAAAACATTTTGTAGTGTGAAATTTAAACAGCCAAATCACAAACATTTGGGTACCTTTCTCTAACAGGTTGTCATCACACGTAAACAACACTGGAAACAGATGCATTGAGTTGAAACCAAAAGCCTGGAAAAGAGATAAAAAAAACTTTAGCTACGAAAAATGAAGTATTTTCATAGTATATACTGCCCTCCTGTGTACAGCTGCATTATTACCATTAACAAGCAGTTGAGAGAGAGTTGTCCATAGATGATGAGCAGTAATTTCTTCAAATTACAGTTTCTGAAGAACTACATGAGTTCAATGCACTCAGGTTGAAATACTTACCTGTGCAACAAGAATTTCCATGCTGGAACTCTTCTTAATACCTTCTTTGATGATTCTGAACTTTAGAAAAATGAACTTTAACCAGATTAAAAAAAGAAAAAAGAGAAATAAATCCGCTAACTCTGTTAACAGTGTCAAGCTGTGTGATGCAGACACTACTGAACTATTGTACAACTGTTTCAAATTTAATAAATGCTTTGCTCATCACTAAATTCTTCTTCTTTATTTTAGTTTGCTTTTTTAAGGACAACAGATCCTCAAACATCCTTAAGCAGTGGCTAAATCCACGGCCAAGGACTCAATTGGTAGTCAAGCTCTGTTTCCTATTATAAGTCACAACAGTTGTACTTGTAAAAGCCCAAGTTGCCAAATTCCCATGTTTCCACTGCACACGCAAAACCAGCATTATTGCTGAAATAGATTCTTTATTTCTGAAACATTCCAAAACAGCAGTATACACAGTTGTAATCAAATATTAAGTCATATACCATTATAAGAAAGCATTGATTAGTGCAATTGGATTTTGTAAAAGATCTATCAAAAAGATTTATTCACATTAAAACTGATTCATTTTCCATAAGCAACTGTTAATAAAACATTAAAATTTTATTCTTGGTAATAAAGTATTGAAAACCAACTGTAGTTTTAGAGATCACTGTATCTTTGTAAGTGCAATGTGACTGATGCTGCCTTTTTAAATACAAAACACTGTGACAATAAATTAACAATTGAACAAATAGTAAAAGACCAACAAAACCATGCTGACCCAGCTGTATGGCAATTTCCAGTGAATGCTACTGTTTTTTTGTGCTTCTGCAACATAAATATACTGCTTTGTATTGCCAATGGTATATTTTCTTAAGATATGTTCCTAGTGCTAAAAAAGTACATTACCCCAAAAATATTATTTATGGCACAGAAAAGTTAAATTATCTCTCTGTTTTCAAGGTTCAGGCAAGTTTAAATGAACATAAGTATACAAAATAAAACGTATTGGAAACACTTAAAAAAAAAAATTCAAGCACATATGTAGTCCCCCCCCAATTCAAGATAAAACGCATGATTCTTTTACACTGAAAAAATCTTATATTTTCAGTATGGCAAAGCTGCTCAAAATAGGGCTATCTCCTACTGTTGTTTCAAAGGGAGTATTCTGGTACTTTGCACACATGTAATATTCCCTTCAGTTCTAAATGCTAATGCTGCCATTGTTAGGCTGATAACAATGCAGCTGTTCAGGTAACTGATTAAGTGCAATATTTAGTATTTAATAAAATGCTGATTTTCTAAAAAATGACTTTGCATTATGGATGTTTAAATATTAAAATCTCAGGGGAAACAATAGTGTATCACCCTCCCTTCCCAAATCATTGTTACCCAGCCAGCTGGGTAATGAAATCCGCATTATTTTTCTTCCACTGTTCTTGGGTATTCTTCATCAATAGCAGCCATCTCTCCAATTCCCATCCCGCATCGTGCTAAGTGACGAAAGAGGTTTGGGAGGCTGGAGAAAACTGTATTAAAAAGACACAAAAAGAGAAAAGAAGCCATGTTTTGTATAAAAGATATATCCTGCAGGACCCACCACCACCACCACCCACCACCTTGGCGTTCCTGGGCTGCATCTGCCCCTTGTAAATAAGGATTAATTTAAAAAATATTTGCTGACTATCTTCCAAACTTCCAGGTACTACCGAGATAACTATTTCTAATCAAATCAAATTAAATAAAACAATAAAAATCTCTGCTCTGATGTAACAGTCAACTCACTGGTGGCTAGACAGGCTACCCACAATTTTTAGCCATCGTGTTTCAATTGCACCACGTTTTGCTGAAAATAAACAGTCCCAGTTCTGGGAAAATGCTTCTTACAAAACCATTTCTCAAGCATCTTTCCATCTTTCCAGTTCTTTCTCTTCTTCTCTTTGCCTTCAGCTATTATTGCTGCACGTTACTGATGCTTCTCCTCCTTTCCAAATGCCCTGTGCTGGAAGAAGGCCAAGGTGTGTTGTAAGGCAGACAGAGCCAGAAAGTTAAGAGCAGTAACCAGAACAGATTCTGGTCTTTCAGCTATTTTTCCAGTTGCCAAAAAAAAAAAAAAAAAAAAAAAAAAAAAAAAAAAAAAAAAAAAAAGCACTTATTTTTAAATGGTGTTCCAATTTAGAGTGGTTCTAACCAGGCTGCTTTTATGCAATTCTACTTTTATTTTACTTACCTTTATAAGAAAAACTAAGAAAAACATTTATTTGAGGCATAAAGTGTGACCCACCTTTTATTTCAGAAAACGCGTCCTACCTAAAACTGCTGCTTTCACTTCTTTTCATTACCCAACATCGTGCTCCTGGGTGAGGAGAAAAAGCAGGTTTCTAAGAAGCCAGGAGCGTGGAGGTAGAAAGGGAGGCCAGGTGGATCCATGGAAGTGGAAGAATGGCCCCTTTCTGCCTTCTCCTCACCAAAACAGAGTGGTGCTCCGCCCATAGAGCCAAGGACAGAGGGACTGGCATCCCTTACAACTTCTTGACTCTGCCTTTGGATGCATGCAGCTCTCTGATGGCAAGGATGAAAGCAATTGCTGTTTAGCCAAGATGGGTTATTTTGGCTATGACCATTTTATACTGCACTCTGTCAAGGGCTTGATCTTGCGCTCCACATACTGAGGGCTGGAAGCATCTAGCAACCTCTTTAAAGTTTCTAGAATATTAATAACGTAGCTGTAACAGTCTGGCAACAGGAATGAAGTTTTGTTCTGAATGGACCCTCCTTCCTGACTATCTGATTTACTAAAAACAAACAAACAAACCCCACTATTTTCCAGTTATGACTAAAGACACTAACTTTCAGTCCACTAGTAGAAGCTGGACTCTTGAACTGATAATCTAATCTGAGTTGCCATTCCTTGGAAATAAACACAGTGACAAAACCAGTGCTAAGGAAATGTGCCTCACATGGATGAATTTCTTTGAAGAAAAAAGTATGTATAAAGTGAAACCACCTTTATTTTCCATATTAATAAACAAAATGAAATCAGGATCTTAAAGAGTTCCAGGCTGACCTCCAGTCTGTCAGTGCTTTGAGAGTCCAGCAAACATGTCATTCACCCAGTGCAATCATAACCTATCTTCAAGGATCACTGATCTGGCTCTAGAGTAGTATATAGAGCAGGTGAGAAGACAGCAGCCTGGATTTTCTGCACTGAAGATAGCTTTGATACTCACCTGAATCAGCTTCTAATAAAACCAACGTTGAGAGTACAATATTTCACCATCTGAAAACTCTCACTTATGTTTTTCTTTAACATTGTGTGTTGTATGAAAAGCAAAAGAAATAGCAAAGAGACTGGTCTTCATGGCCCAGAAAGTCTCTGTCCCATGTTGCTATGAAAGATTTAAGAGCTCTGCAGAAGAACATGAAGATGAGAAAAAAAAAAAGACGAGCAAAAAAACCCCTCTACTATAAAGAACTCTCACAGAGATGGTTCCAGCAGAGAGCAAAGAAGGTTATAATAGAAATCTCATGGTACACTGTTCATCAGAAAAGCAACCTGACAGCTCTTTATCAAAGTTTAACCACAGTTGGTCAAAATCTGTTTTCAGTTATATTGGTGTAATCCCTGAGCAACTCAACCAAAGAGACAACATGAGCAATTGAACTTATTCTGGATCTAGCCAGTGTGAAGCAAGTAGAAGAAAAATGGTGAAAACTAGTGACAGCTGACCCCAAAGGGAAGCAAGGGGTCACACAGTGGGTCTTCACAGGGCAAGGTGGTATGGAAAGGGAAGCAAGATTTGGAAAATCTTGACATAAGCTGAGAGAAGGTGGGTTTTTTTTTTTTTTTTTTTTTTTTTTTTTTTGAGAAATTTCATCAGTGCTAATCATATGAACACACAGCTAAGAGTTTATTTCAACTCCCAGGTGTGATTACATGACTTAATCATAGTCTGTTTCCTCAAGCTTATTTTATTGCGTGCACTAAAAATAATCTGGAGACTAAATTTTCTTGCAAAAAGCAAAAATGTATTTGTTTAACAGTATAGCTTGCTGCAACTACATGATACGTCAGGATTTCCTATTTGCTTATTGTTCCCCAGATGGAACTTAAAAGACTTGAGCTGCAACCCAAAACCTTGCTATCTTCCCTCAAGATCCTTTAATTTCAAAATGTGCATTTTTACAGCCTTTCACTACAACAGGGAGGCAACTCTCTATTTGTGCAGTCTCAAAAAACACTCATCCTGTTACCCTGAAAAAACACACAAGTGGGCACAAGTATTGAAAAATACAAGTCACGTATAGAAATGATGTGAGATTTTCATCTGCTTTGATTTCTTACTGATGGGTGGTAATCAGTTCTAATTAGATTTAAATAAGATTTTATCAAGTATCACAGTGCGTTAGGAATTAACAGCAGGCATTGCCTATTACTGTTTGTGGAAAGAAATCTCCACCTGCTCAGTGACTCAGCGTTAGAGGAGTCGGAAATATTTCTCCTTCGTACTCTGGCTTTACACCTAAGAGAAAAAGAAAAGAGATTTCCCAAGCCAAAACCAGCCTCCCAAGACAGGAGGCCTGTTTAGCTCTTACCTTCGAACTGGCTGTGCAATTTTACTTCTGGGTATGCCACTGCCATTGATGGCCAGCGATGGTCGTGGAAGAGCACTGCGCCCTAAAATCCCTTGGTTGGCAGCTTTGTTTGGCATTGGGATTCCAGTGTTGGAGTGTAACTGTGAGTTGTTGGACACCGGAATACTGCTACTGCCTTGCACAGTTGGGCTTACGTAAGCAGTAGCTTTGAGAGGCTGTCTAACAGACACTGGAAAATGTCCCACACTGTGGACTCGGTGTTGAAGCTGTCCTGGCGAGGGAACTGTAAGGAGTTGTAGGAAAGGAAGAAGGAAGGTCAGTATGCAACAGGTGAGGCCATGCGGTTCACTTCTAGACAGGTCTGAATAGACATATTCATTACACAATTTTCTTGCTAACTCTTAAGTATTGAAATAATCATTGGATCCAATACTGCATCCAGCAACACTGCATAAAAAAATAAAATCCAATCCCTTATTCTTCCTTCTTGCTCCTTTTAAAGGAGCTTCATTAGAGGTAAACTGATTCTATTTCCATCTAGCCAATTTCATTCCCGTTAGGTCTTTAAATGGGAGAAATTACTGAAGACATGAATTAACATTAGGTCACTTAGATGTTTGTAAAGTTGTTTGTAAGACCTCCTTCTTGTTTAATGAACATTGCATTAAAGCACTATAAAATAGAACAAAACAGAATAGATGCCTAAGCTTTTTTTTTTTTTTTTAAAAAACAACAACAACAACAAAAAAAACCGATAAACAGGGCCTGCGTGTAAAACAACATACTACACAGTTGTTATGTAAACTATCATTTTAAATCAAAGCTAACAGTTCTAAAAGCTTTATATAGAGATTCTCTACACAATCCTGCCCTCTGGTGTACATCAGACATGCATCTGTTTCAGAGTCCACATATGAAAAAGTAACTGTCAAAAACCTCAAGCACTTAAACTAACTAGCACACACAGGCCTATTCTGTTGCAGGACTTTGAAAAGAGGCATCTTAAATCTGTTTAAAGGCACAGGAGACAAAACAGATGTGTGGTTCACTTAAATCATACTGGCTACATCACTGCATACATACATACATACATATATATTATCATATCCTTTCTTTAAAAAAAAAAAAAGAAACTATAGGTGCTTATAAGGAATATTTGCCACAAATATGTACTATGTTTGCATGTGTACCTAAGTGTCTATGTTTGTGCGTACAGAAGTGTCTATGTTTAAGAAAATCACATTTTATGCACATATATACATATGTATATCCACAAATATATAGATGAAGAAAAATATTTTTAAAGCCTTAAAGCATCTCTTCTTCTTCTTCTGTCTTGTTGACGTTCTACACTGAGGATTCAACATACATTGAAAAATATTCAATATCCTCCTCTAGTCCAGAAGCTACCTTAATAACCAATTACAGAGCCATTTTCACTCCCCTACTCAACTGGTACGTTATACTTGAGGATTTAATTCTCTGTTTAATACATTTGCTTAGAACAAAGTGGCTCAGTTTTAACAGGAAAGAGGTCCTGTGTTTTATGATGATATCTATGTGGTGTACTGTAAAAATAGCACTGGGTAAACTATTAATAAAAGCAACATCTTAAAATCCAATACCAAAGCTAAAAATGTAAGCTTATGTGAATTAATTGCATTGTTGATGCTTCTATGCCAATAATAATAAAGTTGTAGGGAAATAAAAGAAGCTAATAAAACACAGTACAGTGTTAAGAAGATTGGTCAGAATTTGCTTTCAAAAGCAAAAACTTTGAAAATCCAGAGCTAGATTAAAATGTAGTGCAAAAAGGACAAAAAAAAAAAAAAACCCACACACACACTCATTTTAATTTTTCATAATGTGGAAGATCAGGGACTGGGACACGTATTTTACACCTCTATCAGCTGCCTGTGTGGAGCTGAAGAATTTAGGTACTTACTACACGACTGCATCCGTGCAATTCCGTTACCAGCTCCATGCAAACTGGAGTCAAAGCTCTGGCTGTTCCTCACAGTGGCCGGAGAGGCAACAAAGCTGGCAGTACTGCTAATGGTGGGGGTGCTTGGCATCCGAGCCAGGTTAGGCATGCTTCTTCGGAGTTTATCTGCAGCAAGAGAGTACAACACCCACAGACAGATCAGAACTGCCAACAGGCACAAGGGACCTCTGAATAATTTCTGTAGAAAATCAGAATTACAATTAAATTACTTAAACAGAAAGATTTTTCTCCATAGAAAGGATATGGATACATCATTGATAGCCTACTAACTGAACCCTTCACACTACTGTAATAACATAATTATCTATAAATTATTTTTAAAGACATCATTAGACAACATATTTCAGGTATCACAAGGATTTAAACACAGAACTGTCACAATAAGGATGAGTTTCATGTAAATGTATAAAGTAGGTCGGATGAATCATGCCCTAAATGTGCCTATTTCTTCACAGTGAATAAAAAGCAAGGCTGCAATGACAAAGTCAGATGCAGGTAACTCCATTGTGGATGTCTAAAGATAGGTGAGATGAATCCATCAGAAGTGACTACGTCTAGCTTGCCAATGAGATGCTAAAAAATTCCATTCAGTACCTAACCTTATCAGCATGTTAAGTCGTTGGGCATCTAAGTTTCTGCAGGTGTTCAGGCACAAAACCCGCTAAGTCTTGGTGCAGTTCAGTTGCTTGCAGCCCTGGGGGTGCCATCAGGATTCTCAAATCTGGTGTTCTCCCTCCTATCCCACTTGTGGTGCCTGAGTTGGGTGGTGGGCATTTTCAGAGCAGGCCTGTAGGATAAGGCCCTGCACAAAAAGAAAGCTGGAAATGAGATGTTGGGGGGAAGGTTCAACAGCTAAGGCAAATGCCTAAGAGATCAGAAGATAGTGCGATGGGATCACAGGTATCTGAGTTGCGGAGAGAAGCTGAAGTCAAGTCTTATATCTAAGGAAAAGGTCTCAACCACAACAGCACTTCACTACAGTGGCAGTTTCTTCTGCCACTGGGTCATAGGGAGAGAAAGCTGGCTGACTGAATTCTGTATGTCCAGAAAAAAACGGCAGGAGGTAGAAAGACACACACTGAATGTCCTGGTTTGAACTGCCTCCTGCGATGTGAGGCAAGACTGTGTGGAAGCAAGATACCAGTCATTAAATTATCATTAACAGTACCATTTAACCTAGCCCCTCAGCCAGGTATTGTGCTCTGCTGACACAACTACACTTCTGGTCCACTGTCAGCACGGAGAGCTCAAGAGTCTCTGCAGAACGTTCCAGCGCACAGCACAGATGTGTTGGCAGATGTGTCTTTTTCTTGTAAAAGGCAGCTACAACTACTCTTGTCAGCTGTAAGCAAGGCATTTCAAGATTGCAGTTTTGGATTTATGCACAAGAATGCCACTTACATCACACATATGGCTTGGAATTGCTGTTTTGTATCTACCTCAACACATACATGGCAAGTTCAAAATAGCAGCAAGCTGAGTTAGAAATCTCTATTAATCAGCTCATATAAATATATATCCTACTTAGCACCATCATGAGCAACTCTAATATTTAAAGCTGCAAATAACAGAAGAGTAGTAAGTGACATTACAGTTCTAAACACTGCATTGGTAGTCACCGATTGTAGCTTCATGTTGCTTGTGTAACTCTAGTGAACTGATTCAAGCACAGCTGTAACTCCAGTTACTCATTATAACTCATTCTTGTCAACAACGTGGTACAGGAGCCCACCATCGGTCAAAATCATTCTTTCAAGGATCCAGGATATCTAATATGAGGATATTATGCTCATTCCCTACTGCTAGTGCCTACTTGCCCTTGACATTAGAGCACGTACACCAGCCCCAGCATGATAAACAACTCTTCCCTTTTATCCCAGCTAAGGTTGACCTTCCCTTATTACAGATAGTCTGACGTAGGAAAATATTATCATATAGAAAATAGTTTAATATTAAATGTTGCTATGAATTAAAAGCACTACATCTTTACATATTTTTTAAATCAAACAATAAGTAAAAGAGGTGAGATAGAGCGAATTTCAGTAGAAGAAAATGAAATGCAAAGTTTGAGATCCCCAAAACTGGCGTAGAGGCAAATTCTCCCAAAAAGCTTTTCCAATATGAAATAGTTATAAGTCCCTATTTCTGACAT
Organism: Microcambeva ribeirae; assembly: GCA_035222435.1. Classification (NCBI taxonomy): domain Eukaryota; kingdom Metazoa; phylum Chordata; class Actinopteri; order Siluriformes; family Trichomycteridae; genus Microcambeva; species Microcambeva ribeirae. The sequence goes on along the minus strand of JAYECN010693092.1, from coordinate 11,057 downwards.
ACTTATGATTTTTCATAGGGGAAAGAAACTGGCCTTCCTATGATGCAAGTTTTGGTTCACAGTGGCAGGATACTCATGAACATCAGCATGGGATCCACAATGCATGACCGTAAGTTGTTGCAGAAACACCAGTGTTTTCACATTCAGAAAATTGGAGAATTTATCCTCATCAAATAAAAATAGTAATGATGGGTTGTCTGAAGCTACTGTTAATTTTGGAAACACAGTCTATTCATTGAAACCCTAGGTAATGAAACTTTAGATTAACCTGTCAAAAAAAAAAAAAAAAAAAAAAAAAAAAAAAGATGTCTGAGCAGCAGGATAGTGGCAGGTAAGACAACACTACATAAAATAAGTTTTTGTCTAATACTATCCATGTATAAGCAGAATTCATAGGATTCTACATGCTTTTCCATTCACGTACTGCCTCAGCCATGAACAGCCACATTCTATTCCTATAATTGTCTACTGGATACTATTTTTAATAGAAGAAAAAAATATGCAGGGAAATAGCTTGGATTTTGCCCGTGCTCAGGAGTGGCCACTTCTGCCTCCTGTTCATTAGTCCCTTCTCATGGCAGCAGACTGCTGCTGCCTCTGCCCTTAAGCAGCAGATTTCTGCTGTGCCCACAGATTCTTATCCATTCACATCTGAGTTGTTTCTTTGAGTCTTTGGGTCCTTGTGTCTGCTGAGGTAAATGGCCCTGAAAAGCAAGGAAAACAACAGGTCAGTTCTGTGTCTGTGGAAAAGGCAGAAATGCTTGTCTTGCTGTCTTTTTGCAGCTTTCATGTCCTTGGGTAATGCATTCTCTTTCATCTTTTTAATAAAGTTTGATCTGTCATCTTTTCCTCTCCAAAAGCAGTGGCAAGAGTCTCAAAGATGTTCTGTTTTTAACTGTTTCTGAGTGTTCTTCAGCTTGTATTAGTTGTCCTTGTTTCACATATCTGCACAGTGATCCACAATAAATCACCTTCTGTATGTTCACACTTTTTACCCCCCCACACATTTGGCATCTGTTTTGAATCACACATTGCTTAGAGCATGGGGCAAGCTACAGATTGTGAGAAAACAGGCTTCCTTTGCCCTCAACTAAAAATATGCATGAAAAGACCACCCCAAAGGTCATGGTCGCTACAGGAAAGAAACTGGTCAAAAAGCAGTTCCCTTATTTTGTAAAATATTCCTCAAATTTACAGTAAAGACAACAGTTTGTCTCTTACTCAGTTGCTTCAGTTTTGGCTTTTCCACGAAGCTTTTTGCCCTCATGTTTTTTTTTCTCTGCCTGGGATCTGCAGCTCAACTTGCATCTTCTGGTTCCAGCAGTGACAGTGGCTGCTCTGGGTGCATCATTTTTCTTTCTTCCTCCTGACCAAATACTATCATATTCTGAAGATCAATGCTCATCTAGCACGCAAGCAGACTTTGCCCTTGGAGTAAAGTTGCACCAAAAAGAGTCTGGTCTTGGTGGGTGGCCAGAATGCAAAAATCTGATCTTTAGCTTTGGTGTAGAGGTTCTTGATGAATATAATCTTCTCCCTGCCAGAGCACCTCATGCAGTGAAGCGGTTCTTCTACCTGCTCCTCAGAGGCAGCCCCTGATTATGGATAAATGCCTCTAACTAGCGATTCTTGCAAACCTCGTGGAAGCAGTATGGAGTCTGAAGGAACAGGCCTCTGGGACAGAAGAGTCTCCAGCAAGTTTAAAATGTTGCTGATGCAACAACAGAATGCCAGGTCAGGCTGAAATACCAAAAGGGTTTATACAAACTTGGTGGTGGTTTCTAGAACGGAAGGAAGGAGTTACCAGAGAGCAGGAAAACAGGACCTCAAGCAAGCTACAGGAATAGATGCTGCAGGATCACAATTAGATGGCCAGCTGTTTAGTCTGCATTCAGTCTACATAAGGGGCAGATTATCAGTTCAAGCGTTGCAAAACACTGGTATTTTGTTTAACACTCAACAAGACTCAACAGGACCAGCAAGCCGAGATTTGGAATCTACCAAATCGAGGTGAGACATTCAGTACCTGTGGGCTGGAATTAGACTGAGTGCAAGGAGAGCTTAGGCTCTTAGCATCTTACAAGTTTATTCATTTACTTCCCCCCTGCCTCTTTTAAACAATGTTGTCACCAATTTATTTGAACAAAGGGACTGACAAGGCTGTCAGGAAGCCTTGGAGTTAAGGAACATGATACAATGAACTAGAAGTATTGGTTTCTCAGAAAAATCTGTATCTCCATACCAAAATTAACAGTTAAAATCTGTATCTCCATACCAAAATGGAACTGTTGTTCCATACACATATTGAAGCCCTTCACACAATCCCTGCAAATACATCCCTGCATTATCTACACTGTATGCACAAATAAGTTGGAGAAAAATTGTATGAAAAATGTGTCAGTATCAGAAAATACTTTTTTTTCTATTTTAAAATATTATGTTCTATATTAACATAATATATATATATATATATTCAGAAGTCATTCCAAAATCCTTGACAAATCTGTAAATCCAATTACAACTTCATTTTAATGGAAATACACTATAAATTAATTTCTCTTCCTCATCTTCACACACCTGAGAACATCAGGGTCTGATAAGAGGTAGGTGGAACCATCAATTGACACAAAAGAAACATCAGGAAAAAAAGCAGAAATACAAATTAAGAACTAAAAATAAGTCTTTCAGATCAAGCAAGAAATAGCATTTTTTGTAATTGTCAATACCTGCATTTCATTAACGTTGAACTTTCCTTGGCTTCCTAGGCATACATCTCCCTCAACTGTTACTTAAAGAAAATTAATAATTTTTCCATGATTTCTCCATAACTGCTTCCCACGGAACATTACTCTCAACAAAACTTCAGAGGTCACTGAGAAGATTTCTTCACCTTTTCTTTAATGCGGTGTCTACAATAATTCCCCACAGTCATGTTTCCCTTCCATACTGGAAAAACAAGGAGGCTCAGATCCAGAAAGCAGTGACGTTCAGTCAATCAGCAAGAAATGCCATTCCCATCTCCACAAATACACAAGTCACAGAATCATTAAGGTTGGAAGGGACCTCTAGAGATCATCTAGCCCAATGCCCCTGCACACGCAGGGTCACCTAGAGATCACCTAGGGCTCAGGACTGCGTCCAAGGGGGTTTTGAAGATCTCCAGAGAAGAAGACTCCATAACCTCTCCTGGCAACCTGCTCCAGTGCTCTGTCATCCTCACTGTCAAGAAATTGGTGTACAGATATTTAAACACAGATTTTCTGCATCCAGAGTGTGTTTTTTGTATATCTGCCTGGAGTTCATTTAAAAAAAAAAAAAGAAAACAAAAAAAAAACAAGGCAAGGGTATTGCAATAGTCAATGATGTTCACCAAACTTTGCCTGAGAAAACTTATTCCCAGAGGAGTAAGAAATGAAGTAGTTCATAATTAATAATTTCTGAAAATAAAACTAAAACTTCTGAAGTGAATGATACCTGTAGCCTGAAGGTACCAACCAAGCTAAAAAGTAAAAATTCATCATGAACAGGTAGGGGAACATATAAATGAAAATAATCAAACTTCACTGTTACTCAGTAAAGGATGTATTTTTCATCTGACTGTTCTTACTGCATTATAATATATTTCTTCTTTATCCAGAATCATTTCTCCATAGTAAAATAATCAGAAGATTTTCGGGTGTTATACCAATGGACAGTTGAAAATGCACATGAAATACAAATGGTTTGGTTTCAGGCCAAACTGAAATTAGAAAAAATATATTTTTTTAAAAATTAAAATGAAAGAGATGAATTTTGTGCCACAATCAAAAATAAGCCTTGCATTTATGAGAGAACAGCTTGTTTTTACTAAACTTGCTGATGTATTTTTCATATTTAGCTATTTTTGTATAATTCTTAATATTAGAATTAGCAACAGTTTGTCTTCTTAACCATGAAGTTCTTCAAATCAGGGGAAGGTCTATGAGGTACAAACACCAATATTTCCACTTGTGACATTTTAAAAGCACTGTTAAATTATGAGGCAGACGGTAACCAAGATGTACTCACTACAGCTACCTGCACACTAACAAGCTTTTCACTTACTCTCTCAGATCTTCTTTAAATGATCCATTTAGACCCACTAGCTTGTTACAAAAATTAAATAGCTGCTCCCCTGAAAAACAACATGCCTTATCGATGTTCAGAGATGGAGTTTTTCAGATGAAGCCCTGAGTTACACAACATTCAACTGAGTTAAGGAGAGGATGTAATATAGCAAGAAAAAGACAGTTTCGCACAAAATTTTCCTATTAGTGAACTGTTCATCAGAACTGGAAATAAAACAGATTAGAAAGCACCCACGGCACTGAGTGTTTCTATTTGAACAGCTGAATAGGCCCTTCATTCACATATGAGCACCTATATCTCAGCATCTAAATGCAGATGTCCTCACCAGCAAGGTGGATCCCATCCAATACACACGTATTGCGTGACACAAACACTGCAACACTGCATTCAAGGAAAAAAAAAAAAAAAAAAAAACCACAAAACCCCACGCCGTACGCGACCTTTAAAAAAAATCTAAAAGCATTTAGAGCAGTGAACCAAAAGCTCTCTCTACTTAGACCTTTGCAAGCTCCCTGCTAAGGGAAATGCTGAGAAACAGCAGCCACTCCTGCACTCCTGACCATGGAAATCACATCTTGCCATGTCTCCACCAGCATGAGTGCAGTTTCTGTTTGCTGACAGCTCTCTCCCTCCTTACTCTTTTCTTCAGGCCAGCAATAAGCTCTTCTCAGTCTTGTCAAAACAACTTTGTTAAAAGGATTACAGCTGGGGCTTGTCTCTTCCACTACTTGGAACCTGCTACTGGTGTCTGAGTGTTTAATGGGATAGCCCTGCCCAGGTCATCGTTTTACTTTTCTCATTTATTTTCTTCAACAATGAATCCAGTTCCACAAGTAATATGTCAGAGCTACTCACCAAGCATCTAGTATCACAGTCACAGAAAGTTATTTAAGTTTTCCCTGTTTATCATATCTTCATGACATTTTACTTTACAAGTAGTACAGATCTAAAGTCAGAATAAATATTTCAACCACCATATAACAGGTGTTAAACAAACAAACTTCACTAACATCAGGTAGGACAGCATCACTGTTCCTTTCTGTTCTTAAAGCCAAAATGCATTTGAGTTAAAGCAGCCAAGCTTTGGAGAGAGACACTGTCAAAACTAAACACCACTTTTTATCCCACAGTGAATGCCAAACTGCAGTGTTTACTTGCCACTTACTCTTCTTTGATGAAGATTAGGGTGTGACTGATTAGATGATCCATTGGCCAGACTGCTGACTATACATACTGCTGGTCTCTCTTCACGAAGTTAGGGGAAAAGGGAATTGGAAAAACTGCTGGAATGACTGAATGGAGCATCACAGGCTGAAAATGCATCTTTCACAGAATGGCTAGGGTTGTAAGGGACCTCCAGGGATCATCTAGTCCAACCCCCATGCTCAAGCAGGGCCACCTAGAGCACGGAGCACAGGGTCACATCCAGGCAGGTTTTGAAGATCTCCAGAGGAGACTCCACAACCCCTGTCATCCTCACAGTAACGAAGTTCTCCCTCACACAGAGACGGAGCTTCCTGTGTTTTAATTTATACCCATTACCCTTTGTCCTGTCACTGGCCAGCACCGAGTTAGGCCTCATCTTCTTTAGATTCTCCCCTCAGGTTATTTGTACATATTGATAAGATCCCATCTCAATATTCTGTTCTCCAGGCCTAGCTCACTTAGTCTTTCCTCATATGTCTTTAATTAAGAATGGTATTTTCCACATACACTCAAAGCAGTAGCCGACTAGTTAAGCTTCTCCATCTATTTCTCCATCTGTTGCAATCCCCCTCTTCTGATCTGCCCCACTAGATAGTAATAGTGGGAAACACACTATTCATCACAGTGAGCTGGGGACAAATTCCTAGCTTGCAGTCTATCTCGTTTCAGTGTAGGAGTTCCTGAAAGACAATGAAACTGCTACCAAGGTGTGGAAAAGACATTGTCATAACACTATCCAGGCATACTCAGTGCAACAAAAAAATGACTCCTTGTCTGCCAATAAAACACAGCCAAAGTAAAGAGTTTCTCATGTTCAATACTTGTTTTCATCACTGATGCCCGAGCTAGATGCTGAAGAGGCTGAACTTAAAGGGATAGATCTCCTATACAGCTAGTGCAAGCAGCCATTCCAGAAAAGAACAATTAACTGAAGTCATATGTTATGATCTTCTGAACAATGCCAAACTTAACACCTCAAATGCAGCTATCCAACACCTCCAACTTCTTGGGAAAAAAGTCAACCAGGGGAAAGAACTGGTCAACTTTCACTTATTAAATAGAAGTCAGGAGGGGGGTGAAGGGGGATAGGAGAGAGGGGAGAAGGACACTCAGTATCTTTTAAGCACTCCCTGAGATTTCCATGTGGGAGTCCAAGGCTTATGCTCCACTAACATGAAACATGAAAGGGTCATTAAAAATAACTCGGAAATCAAACGTGAAGATTGTAACACCACATCATGCCCATGTTCCTGAATCAAGAATTTCACATCTCTCTTCATTCTATCCCCCAAACAGATTTTCTGCAAGTCCTTTAGTGCCATCCTGTTCTTGTACCACACTGACAGGAAAAATAGCATTGAAATTTATACAGCACACAGGCTCTCCCAACAAATGTCCACATCCTTGTACCTGATATTAACCTCAGCCTTCTTTATACACTGCCATGCCATGTCCTACTTTGATTGCAAGTGCTTTTGGCAGCATCCTGTCAGGTGTTATTTGTCGGGTAAGGAGTATGCATACTTGTGGCACTCTATAAATAGCGACTGTTTTGAATACCACATTTATTTTCTTGCCCAAAGGTGAGATATAACCTGCAATGCTACAAACAAGATTACCTCAAATTAGCTTGCAGAACAGAGAGAGGCAGCAGAGAAGGCAAATTAAGATCACAATAAGGAATGAAAAAGAATGCAACAGGAAGAGAAACTTCCATCTGCAGTGAGCAGTATAATAAAAATATCTTCCAGAGTTTTTTGAATTACATCTCAAATGGTGTGAAAAAAGCAGCAATGGCTCAAGGTGGTTTGCAAATGACATTTCCTCTCACTACTTCAACAGTCTGCCCTACTAGACTTGGCACTGCCAGCGTGAAGAGCACAGTGTTGTCCTTCATGGGAAGCATCATGGATCCATAGGGTACCCATATTACTGACAGAGTGAGGAAGGAAGAAGGGGAATGAGGCTAAGAATGAAAACCTGTAACCTCTATTTTGTATTCTGCCATAACCACAATGAACATATATAGGCCAGGCTCAAAGCCTGACCAATTTTTCCAGACAACTATTGGTCTGATAAAGATGCTAATTTTTTCCTTTTTCTTCTTTACTTGTGCTCATTCTTGCAGCCGTCTAGAAGTGACTAAAATGACAACTTTCATGACCATATCACAGATCATATTTTGTGACGAGTTACTTAACAACAACATGCTTCAAATACTGCAGTCACAATCACTTATAAAGATTCAACTTGCTTGTCATACTTCATGGTCTAGCTGTCATAACCTGAACACGTGGCATTTGATGATAACTTGATCTTTAAAATGGCACTGACATTTTGCAAAGAGGAGAGGCACAAAGGAAAAAAACATTTCTCAGAAAAGAGTGGAACCCACCTCCATTGATCCTATTTGGTTGCTGCTCTGGAGTTTGGGCTGGAGGAGGATAGTACGGCTGCTGATAATTATTTGAAGGGAAGTGCTGGGAAGTAGGGCTTCTCCTGCAGTCCCGAATACTGGAGAAAGTCTGTGAGTGTGGAATTCCTCTTTGGAAAGGGGAGCAGCGAGTGAGTCGAGGCTGTGGAGGTGGAAGGTGGTCAAACTCTTCCTCGTCCTCAAGACTATAGCGATCATAGTCCTGGTCACTGCAGGTCCCTTTCTTTCCTGAATGCAGAGATACACTTGAACTGTGTCTTGATACAGATGCTGAAGTAGAAGCATAATCTTGTCTTAGGCCTGTAAATTTCAAGGAGAGGAAGACTGAGTTTCTGTTAAGTGCTTAATTCTAGCACACATTCCAGTCTTGCAAATTAAACAAGTAATTAGATGTTATTTTAAAAAGGACTCGATTTACAATGTTACCTAGCTGAAGATGTGAGGTAGCATTCATCTGATCTAACTTTAGGTGTCTACATTTTAGATATCTAAGTCTGACCTACTTCTCTTGAGAATTCTTTTTAATTAATTTAAAAAAAATAAATATATGAAATAAAAATATATAATAAAAATATAAAAAGACTGGCATCTCTAAAATGCCATTCCTGTGAGCTATCATAGATACCTCAAAATAAAATCAATAGCCCTCAGTAGGCCCTCATTTCTCTGCCACTGAGAAGACTACAGGAGTATTAAGTATTTAACTTGTAAATACTCCAGACTAGGAGCTAACTCTCATCTGCCTGTTATTATTCAAAATTACTGCTGTTTTACAGTATGCAACAAAATGCTAACAAGACAAGGACATTTGCTAAACAAACTCCATGTAAATATTGTAACTCTCCAACTTCTCTGAACCAGAATTTACCTCTGGTAGCATGTGATACCATGGCAGAGGCTTAGAGGTAATCCTGTCTCATGTTAGATACGTATGTAATTTACCACTCATTTTTAGGATGCCAAGTTCTGAAAACTCTCCCATTTGGGACATCTCTCACTGCCCCAAAGAGCCTGTTTGCTTCAGGCCAAGTGAGAGGCAAACCCTCTTCTTCAAGACTGCACCACAGACTGCCCTGGAATACATCATATTTCCAGGAGCTAAGTAGTTCTGTGAATAGCTGTAAATAATTGCACATCCAGACGCAGCTACAAAAAGCATTTAGCTTTGACAAATTTATTTACTATCATAATATCATTTACTATCATAATTTACTATCATAATGTCTTAATGAAGCTCCCCCCCTTCAAGTGGGAGTTTCTATTCATGGACATGAAAAAGTGTGCCTGCATGCACACATAATACTACCACTCACCAAAGTGGTAGTATTTCCAAAGGATTAAGTGTTAAGTGGACAGCCAGCAACTGCCATGTATTCAAATATTCTGTACTGGCTGCTATTACAAAAATGAGATACCGTGATTATATTTGAAATAGACTAGAAGGAAAACTTCCTTTTTTTCCCCCTTCCATGTTACCAATGACCTGATTTCTTAAGTACCTTAAGTTTTTTTTTTAAAGTTCCACTCTGAATAAGACCACAGCTACCATTTAGGTAACACAAAATTTCCTATCTTTGATATTACTATTATTATTGGTTTTTTTTTTTTTTTTTTGGTAAATAACCTGCCCATAGCATCAGAGATCATCCAAGTTCTGACCATATCCACTTGCCAGCTGAGCACACAGCTATCTTGGAAAGTTCCACCTTTGCTAATTTCCCTGGCAAACGTAACTAGTGCTTCCAGATTCTCAGGAAGTTTACAAGTGGTGAATGTGGCCTGTTCAGTCTGGTTGCTCCAGCCAGATCTGTTTTATAATTTCTTGTTCACATTTTATCTTTATTCCATGTAGTCCCTTATTATCTTGGAGTTTCTTTCAGTTATCATCTCTGAATTCCTCTTGATTTTTAGCTTATCATTTCCTCTTTTATGTCTTCCTTGGCACTAACAGGAAGGCAGAAAGATTCTGCATTTATTGTCTCAGTGACTTCTAAGCAAAACGTCTTTTATTTATGAATAAAGATCCTTTCCATAAACTTCTATTCAGGCCAGCCTGTAATCTATGTCATACAAGCCTTTGGGCTCATATTTGTGCATAATCACCAGTCTGAAACCAAGTCGTTCACTTTAGATGCCCCAATTCAGTTTTTAAAGGGGAAATCACTTCAAAATTCACTTGATATTTGAGCAATTCAAAGTATACACAAAAATGAGAAGTTTATTTTAAAATTTTCTTTAAATGTATACATGAAAAGGATGCTTCAACTTCTCCCTTCCCCCCAAATAAACCATTTTAATTAATACAGTAAGACATTATAAAACAGTTATGTCTCCATGTAGTCAGGTATGGAGCTGTAAGTATCAAAAGTCTTAAAAGATCCATTACCCTTAACCTGAACTCAACAACCTGTGCACATTCTCCTTGCAAGTTAAAGGAATGTTTTTCTACCTACAATTCTTTATAAAAGATCAGGTTGACTGAGGCCAGACATTAGCAGTTTTGACTGCAATGGGAAATTTTCCTGAGGCTGTTTTAGAAAATGTTTATGAAAATGAAAAAAGCCACCTACTCTCTTCTTGGAGGCGAGCCATGATCTGAACATCAGTGAGGTCCTGCAGTTTGTATCCCATGGAGATGGAATCATCCTCCAGCTCCGAGGTGCTCAGTTCACTGTCTATTGATGATTGCGGACTCAAAGGGGAACTTCTAGAAGTATAACCTATGTAAGAACATATAATCTTTAGTCTGTGAATATATATGGCAATTTTTTATTCGTGACTAACCGCCCCTTTCGATCCCATAGCTTAAATATTTTCTATATAAGACAAAAACTTTCGGAAGTATAGAGCAATCTACTAAGGATTAGCAAGTGGATTTGATAGTCACGAGATGTAATAAATGCAATCCTGGTTCATGAACTCCTCTGTTCCCAAAAGAGCAGTGTGTACCCTACACAAAGAGAAATTTATCCACCACAGTCCTGATAGCTCAGACTGGTCAGGACAGCAAACTAAACATATCTGCATTTTAGTCCCTCTTATAAGACTGTAGTTCTTCCTGCAGAATTTGATGACATACACACAGAACAGAATGTTCAGACCCATACTCCACATCACAGCCACTCACCTAAGTTCTACTGAGGATTTTTTTCTATTGTTTATAATCATTAGAGAAACAAATGATAATAGGAACAAAAATCAAATTAGGCATGATGTAACAACAGAAGAAACAATGCCTCCTTCCAGACCTAACTATAATAAAGGCCTTTTGATTCCTTTGGGGGGGGGGGGGGGGGGGGGGGGGGGGGGG
>JAYECN010692987.1:0-48706 GCA_035222435.1 Microcambeva ribeirae | reverse complement strand
ATAGATTTATGGGTGTCCAGTTTGCCTAAATAATCCCTAACCCAATCCTCCTTGACCAGCGGAAAGTCCTCCTCTCTCCTGGTTCTCTGTCTTGTCCCTGGGCTCTGTAGTTCATGGGGACCAGCTATAGCAGTAAAGACAGAAGCAGAGAAGGCATTTGGTAACTCTGCCTTCTCTGCATCCTCCGTCACCAAGGCACCCTCCCCATGTGGACCCACATTTTCTCTACTCTTCCTCTTGCTGCTGATGTATTTATAGAAGCCCTTCCTCTTGTCCCTGACATCCCTCGCTAACTCTAATTCCAAACAGGCCTTGGCCTTCCTCATTGCATCCCTGCATTCTCTGTTAATTCTCATTCTCTTTCGAATTCAAAGTTCCTGTGTGAGCAGCATCTTTACATGCTTCTCATTGCTGAGAGGTTTCTCGATAACCTTCTGGTGCTGATAAGAAGGCTCTGAATTGCTTATCAAGACAGATAAGTGAGGGAAGGTAGGATATCCTTTCAGTGTACAAAATCTTGATAAATTAAGGGCAGTTCAGGTCAGTTTGCCTCCTATCCTGTACTTTTGCATGAGGCTTCAACCATTGCTTCTCTGCTTCCCTGTATAGTCAGTCACATTTTTGCTGGAAACATCCTCAGCCAGTGCAGATAGGATTGCTGGGTTTGGCTTAGCTACCTCCAGAAAACAACAGCAATAGATCCCAATGCCCTCTAGCTACGGGGAAGCCCAAACCTCAGATGTACTTTGATGCTGCTGGATGAGCCACCAGTCCTTCTTTGGCAAATGTCACCGGCGGCTGAAGCAAATGAATGACAAACTATGAGCAGAGACAAGTAGAGTCTCCTTTGGGGTAGCCCTGAAGGAGGTAATATGGGATGAAAGTGAAGAACGAAAAATTGAGGTTGCACTTTGAAAAACTGCTTTCTAGTTCTGCAACAGGTTTTTCTGCTTTTTGTGGCAGGAAGGAGGAAAAAAAAATTAAAACCTCCATATATTTCACTGGTGTTTCTTTGTCGTGTCCTCTTGATAGATTTGTAATCCTCTGGTGTTTGCTGGGGCCTGCTGGGCAGTTCTGCTTTTCATGCTGGTCATGCAGCTGCAGCTCAGCCGCAGGCCTATTGCAGGTGCAGAGAGGGTCCACACACATGTGATCTTGCTTTCGGAAATCACCTCCGTTTCCGATGGAAAACTGATGGCTATGCAAGGAGTGACAACATGGGCAGAATGAGGCAGACCTTTGTGGAGGTGTTCCTGTTCCTTTTCCAGTTTCTGAATTTCTTTAAAGACAAACCTACCTAATGTTCTGGGGCCACATCAGTCTGCTTTGTGTTAACCTGGTTGGTAGAGTTTTTGATTGGTAAAACAGTGGTGCCATTAAGTCATTTCCATATTGGACATGCTGTTCAGAATGCTATTAAATGGTGTATGTATTTAATTCTGGAAAACTTTGTCCTAAAGTATTTAACAGAAAGGCAGGTTTACTGTCATGGTCCCCCTTAAAGAGCTGTGAATGATTTTGACAGGGAAAATGCATATGTTCTCATCAGTGAACTACAGAAGGAGTTGCCTACAAAATTATTAACCTGTTCTTTATCACTGCAGATCAAAAATTTATCAGTGCTCCTGTTCTTCCACAATGGTGGCAGTGATGATGCTGAGACGGGAAAAAGCGCCATAGATGGATCATACCTAGCTGCAATCAGTAACATCATTGTTGTGATAGCAAACTACCGGGTTGGTGTTTTTGGCTTCCTTAGTACAAGTAAGTCACAGATTTCCAGAACAAACACAATTATGGGCTAAGTTACATTTCAAAATGTTTATGTTTCCTAAATATGTTAATTTTGACTCTTTAGAAACCTACACTTTTCACTGATTACTCACCATGTAAGGCCCACCACTACCAGGTCCATCCCACCTGAAAGACTAGGTCAGGTTATATTTTTCATGTTTGCAATTACTAGACCAACATACATTGTCATGTGCTTCTTATGAATATTTGTTGTTAGTGACACTGCCTGATCTTTGCCTAGTATGAAATCATAGCTGCAGCTGTTTGCCATCATTTCCCTTCTCTGTTGTCCAGTTTTGTTTGAGTTTGATTCCCAGCAAAGTCTGTTTCTCATTCAAGAGGTAGAGAACGAGCAGTGCAAACTCCTTGTTCATTAAGATATAAAGTTGATACTAGATGTATCTGGGGAAAGAATTGCTGTTTTCATCTTCTGCAAACCGGATGCTTATGAAAGTGATACTATGGCTTCATTTTGGCTAGAGCCAAACGCGGTGTGGATACATGCTTGCTTTGCAGTCTTCCATTACGCAGCACTGCCCACGCACTACCCACTGACCTCCTTCAACCCTATGAATCTTACCTGGGTTCCTTCCTAAACGGAAACTGCTAGCTGGGCTGAATCTTATACACCATTATTTATAGTTTACAGATCTGGATGAACTTTCCAACCTCATTTTTTGTGGGAAAGGCAAGGCATGAGGATTCACTATATGTCACTGCAAAGGTAGAAATGGTTGGTTACAGCAGCTTTGAGCAGTATGTTGGGAAGGACGAACTCAGGGACCTTCTCCTTCTTTTTTGCACTGCTGAGCTAAGGCCAGGGACAACTGCATCTTTTCTGGCCTCTTCTCCAGTATTGTCTGTATGCATTTGGGAAAGTCCTTCTGCTTCAAAGGGAACTGGAGGAAGCAGGAAAATTCTTTGCAAGAGACACTGGAACAGGATAAAACATCGCATTAATGGGAAACCCTAAAAAGTCTCTCAGTGCCACACTCCTGTCCCAAACCAAATCCTTGTTGATGCTCTAGGGACATTTTCTTTCTTGCTGAAAGACCTGGACCTTTGGAAATTGTTAAGAATTTTGCCATCAGTTTCGAAGGGAGTAGTATTTCGTCCTTGGGATCATGGGTGCATTAGGACCAGGAATGTTAAAGGCCCCGAAGTTGCAAAGGAAGATTATGATCCCACAAGCAATATCAATTTCTTTGCCCAACCAAGACAAGAATTGAATCCTTGAATGTTGAATTGTCATAAATTAAAAAAAAAAAAAAAAAATGTAAACAAAGGGGTTAAATAGAGAATTTTGTGGAGGAACTGTAGTGAAACCAACTCTTCCTGCAGTTATTTCGGTAACTCATGTTGACAGGCCTTTTGCAGGGAGTGAAAGCTCATTCTGCTGAAGGTACTTGGTGTCTTATTTATTTTGCTGTGATCCACTGAAGTTACAAAGTGGGACATTTTCTGGCACCCACAAAAAGTAAAGGGGAGTTGCTAGTTCTTTGGGTGGTAAGAGTGTAGGGAAGACAGCCACGTTGTTAGGCCTGATTCCTCTAAGAGAATACATGAAAACATATGAAACAGAATGATTTGCATGCTTAAATTCAGTACTTTTATTCCTCTTCAGTTTAGGAATAAAAGAAATATGTATGCTTGACTTTATTTGCTTCATTCTGAGCAGCGGTTCCTTTTCATTCTCCTTTTGTCCTCAGAAATGTGATCTATTTCTACAAAAAGTCTGCATATGACATTGATATCCAGGGCTATTACCCCGGGCTATTACCCAAGTAGTACAAAAGATTTCTGGCAGACATATATCTTTGGGCCTAACAAGTATGAATGTCAGTGCATGCATCTTTTCCCTAACTTTATTTTATTCTGGTTCTGATTTCTGCCAGGACAAAAGAAACTGGTTATATTTCTTCTGTCTTGTTGTTCAATGTACTGGTAGCAAGGCAAATCCTGTGGCTAAAGTATTTACATGGATTTCACTTCCTCCAGGGAGACAGGGAGCTCTCATGCAGCTTGCAGCAAGTTCTTAAAATGAGTTTTCCTTTTCAACAGTGCACAGTGGATTTATTGCTGGATTGAGAGCCCTGGGGACTGGTTGCAGAGTGCAGAACAAGCTCAATAAAAAGCAAGACAGGGAAAGATTTTGCTCTATTGCTTCACCTGATCTGCTGCAACTGTGGCTCTCGGCAGTGGGTTGAAGTTTCCAGGCCTGATTAATTCTTGGCTGTGCTGCTGGAAGGATGGTTGTAGCAGTGATTATTGTGATGTGGATATATTTAAGATCTGCAAGGCTGTCAATAACCTGGTCTCATCTATATTCTGTTCTGCTTCTTAGATGTGATACCTCAGTAGTTAATTACTGTCGGGATGTGGATGCCTGTGGATGTTTGTAGTTGCTCTTTGCCTGGGATGGAGTCATCGGTCCACAAAGCGGCAGCTTTTTTATTCCACTATTTGCTATCCTCCCTAATTTCCAAACCTATGCTTACTTTAAAAGGGTACTATTTGATCTTGGCAATGAAAGAAACAAATAGTTTCAGCTATGTTTCTATTCCGACTTTTATGTCTTATTTTGGACATGTCCTAGTATTGAGTGTGGAGAATTTTAAATCGTGAAAAATGAATAGCTCATTGTGGATTTAAAAGGAAGTAGGAAATAACCACTTTCTCTTCCTTTCTTAGGGGATGCATTGAAATTACTGAATTTTACTTTTGTTGATACAAATTCAAGCTTCCTAGGGCTTTTTCATCATTAGATGCTCTCAGCATTAATTTCCTATCACTTTAAATACCAAGTTGTTGCTTGCTAGTCTTGAAAAGAAAATAATCTTTTCAGTGGTGATAACTGAGCATAAGGAATATATGATTCAATATTTTCCATTTTTCATAGGGGAAAAAAATGAGTTGAACGCCACGTAATTCAAATCTTATCGATTATAGTTAGTTCTATTTCAAAGGATATGAGAGATTATATGAATGAAAAAATCCAAGGTGATGTGCCTTATATGTGATTTTTCAGATCGGTTAGGTGTAACAGATGTAGGAAGCAGAAAGATGCAAGTAGGTATACACCAGAGAAATATTTGAATGAATTTGGTGAGTGCAGTATTTTTTTTTTTCATAAATAAAAAAAAATCATGGTCACAATTTATTTATGTCAGCCTGAATTCATATCTCCTGCTAGGTGACCAAATGAAGATTTGAAGTTAGGAGTGTTTTTTTTTCTATAATAGTGCAGATTATCAGGTTTCTCCAGAGGTGTGATTCAGTCCATCCTCATGGGCTGAATCCCTCATTCCTCATCCCTCTTATTCTTTTGAATATATAGGTCCCTGACAACCAGCATCCTAATTGTAGGTGACTTGGCAGATGTTTGCAGGCAAATGAATCTGGCCTTTGTTGAAATGCTCTTTTCTTGTTTTAAAAAGGTAGAAATGGAAAAGAATTGCATTATAAACCACCACTGTTACCCTCTGAATCCATATACATCCTATTACTGTAAACTGCTAGAGGTCTCAGAGTTCAGCTTAAACCAATGCAGAAAAATCCTATACACAAAAATGAAGCAGAACACTTGTGACTTTGCTTCTGCAGAAAAAGGCAAACTTTTAAGATCAGAAGAAAAATATTTTCCTTTTTTTCTCTCTAAAGTTGTTGCATTTGGAAGAACCATTATTTTTATTATTTTTATGAACCACGATATATTGTATTTTTTTTAATTTTATCTGGTCTTCTAATGGTAGAGACCTCTGGGGATCATCTTGTCCAACCCCTCTTGCTGAAAAAAAGTCAGCTAGAGCAGGTTGCCCAGGATCATGTCCAGTAAAGTTTTGAATATCTCCAAGAACAGACTTCACAGGTTGCCTCTCTGGGCAACCTGTTCTAGTATTCGACCACACTCACAGTGCCAAAATGTTTCCTTGTGTTGAAGTGGAATTTCTTGTGTTTCTATTTGTGCCCAGGGCATCTTGTCTTGTCAGTGGGCAGCATTAGTGAGAGTTGGTCCCCATCATCTTTACATCCTCTCTTATTTATAAATATTGATAAGATCAATGTTTATTAATCTTATAAGATCAAGCCTCCCTGGGCTTCTATCTGTGTTGAACAGATTCATCTCTCTCAGTCTATTCTCATGTGAGATGCTCCAGTCCCTTAATCACCTTTGCGGATGTTTGCTGGACTCACTCCAGCAAGTCCAGGCCTCTCTTCTACTGGGGAGCCCAAAACTGGACACAGCACTCCAGTAGTGGCCTAACCAGTGCTGAGTAGAGGAGAAGAATCATCTCCCTCAACCTGGCAATGTTCTTCCTAAAGCAGCTTAGGATACCAATACATATTGTCATGGAGAAGGTGAAATCCTGAACCTCTTCAAGTGAAGAGTAGAACTCCTGTTTTCAGTGGTTCTGGGATATTCCTGACTTGAGGTAGTCTGTAGACTGGTTACTGGTAGAGAAATGAAAGGGGTAAGACTCAGTGACTGCTCCAAACCAAAGCCGTAATACCCTCTTTTGCTTGGTGCTAACGCAACAGAGGCAAAGGACAGGAGCTGCGTTGTTGAGTTGTGGATGAGAGAGGTTCACCACTGTGAAACTCTCTGTGCCAGAGGCCAAAATCAAATAGCGTCAGTGTAAACTGAACCCTTGAGAGCAAGACACTCAATATATTCTAGTTAAGTAGAGAAGATCCAGTGTGAAACTGAGGCTTTGGGCTTTGTCCAAGTCTGAACAGTAAGAGTGGAAAAATGTATGCCTGATTTTGGAGGGAAATGAACAACAGAAAGATCCAGAGAAAAGGAATTTACCCTAATTCCCACATTGCAACTTTTTTGTTTCAAAAATGGGATAGAGTTTGAATGAATACTGTGAACTTTGCAGTCTTTGCCAATAAACTGTAGGTTCAAACCTCAGGAATGTGAGTTTGTTTAACTCAATTTTTAGCCAAACTCTTACTGGGATATTGGCTGGTAGAACATGTGTTACCTCCGGAAAAAATGAAAGGGATGATCACATGTTTTTTAAAGCATTGGAAACTAAACAGGTTAATGTTTAATTGCCTTTAGCTGCGTTCTAGTCCCATGTATGGATGCAGATTTTTTTGTTTTTGCCCTAGGTTTACTGCAAAATAGGCACTCTGGAGTTCTCCACTTCAGCCTGCATAAGGCCTATAGCTAACAGTAACTAAATCTAGTGGTTGTTGAGGAGCAGAGTCTGGTACACAGTTCACCTGCAAAAGCTGCTAAAAATGTAGTAGTTAAACAAAACTTAAAATGTTTATGGGTTTATATAATTTAGGATTCATTTGTATTTTTTTATTTTTACTTTCTCACAACAGGCTCCCCTGAGGTGAGTGGCAATGCCGGCCTTTGGGATCAACTGGCAGCTCTGAAGTGGGTGCAGCAGAACATTGCTAGTTTTGGAGGAGATCCTGGACAGGTTTCTTTAGGAGCTGACCGCAGTGGGGCAGACATCACAAGCATTCACCTGCTCACTGAGACAGCAGATATGGATCTCTTCAAGAGGATATTACTGATGGTAGGTCCCATTCCTTTGGTTTTGCTGGTCAGTAGAAGATACTAATTAAAGATGTTTCAGAATTAAGGGATGTGGGTGCTGGCTTTACTTCCTCAACTAATGTGATTGCTGCTGCTGTAGTTATTTTCATCTCACCTGAGATGGTTACCCTCTGGAGTTAGATGTTTCAGAGGATGTAGAACAAATCCACTTCCGTCATTGAATTAATCATACTAAGAATCCGTTTTTCTTCACTGTGATTTTTCGTGTGTTATATAAATAGCTTTGTTTCTTAACTTACAAGTACAACAGGTTAGTTTCCATTGCAGAAATGCGTTTGTTGATCAGTGGTTTTTAGACTCTAGAACAGATGAGCCACACATTCTCTTGTTTGAAGTATCCACTCTTTTTATCTGATCTCATGACAGATGCTCACTCTCATTTAAAGAAAAACCAAGTTTCAAAGAGTCAGAGGTTCAATTACCAAAGGCTTCTTTGCTGTCTGCTTGAACCCTTTCACAGTTGCCCCAAGTTATTCATATTCTTATAGCCCTTCCCATGGATCATTGAATCTGAGGACTTTTAGGTCAGCTGTTCATCTATGAAGTGAGGCTTAAACTTCAGTGGAGGATTTTGTGTCCTGCAGAAATTGTGTTTGGGCAGAATGATCTCTTCTGCTACCACCATTAACTTGCTAATGCGAGCAATGGAAGGAAATACAGGGCCCAGTTAAATAAAATCTTGACTTGAAAATAATGACTGGTCCATTGACAGTCTGACTTTTCTTCAGCATGTCCTTGCTCCAGGAAATATATCTTGGCTTTTTCATCTCCATCTCTTGATAAAATTATTTTAATCTCATTACACCTAATGGGAAAGGCAAGGGAGTTTGTTGAAAATTGCTGCTAAATAGTTGGGGTTGTTTTGTATTTTAATAGTCTCATTTTCAGCCAACTCCACCCTCAGTTTCCAGTTTTACCCAGCTCTTGGGATAGCAGTTAATCTGCTCTGAGTATAGTTCTATCTTTTTATTGTACTTTTTATCACAAGTTAAAAATGCTTCCTTTAAAATAAGATTGGAACTCCTCCCCTACAGCAGGATGTAGAATTGTGGAAAATGGTGGCAATGCAATGAGCAGGCAGATGCATTGATTCTTCTCACTAATTTGGTGTTTGTAACAATAATTTTCTTCCTGAAAGACAGTGCAGAGTACTATCTCAGGCAAAGCAGGACCCTCATTTTTTTCAAAGTAATAGTAAGTATTTATGCAAATGGTGTCATGCTGGATACTGGTTCTTTTATGACATACTCTGGAAAAAATAAAAGTAATCAGTAATAGCAGTGGCTCGAAAACAAACCCAATTTCTTTTTGTTTGGGGTACTTTTTGTTTTGTTGGTTTGTAATAATTCAGTATTCTGTATTTGTAATAATTCAGTATTCTCAGGCCTACTCAGGTAGACGTCCTGTAGAGGAGAATTGCTTATTTTCATTCCAAGATCATAATTATCATCAGTATTCTCAATTTTACTGTAAAAAAAAAGAGTTGCATCACAGAGAATCCCGAAACCGAGAATCTAAAAAAGATAAACCTTTCCTAAATGAAAATCCAGCGAAGCAATATAGCTTTTCTGCAATGATTAATTTTGTGTTCCTTGTTTGAATCTTTGCCTCATACCAAAAAAACAGAAGGTGGGATTGTCTCTTTACCTGCAGAGATGTGTGATTTATGGAGCTTGCCTATGAGGAGAGGTAGGCCTAAAATAGCAAAATACCTTTGAGTTCCTTTGTCTGCTCTGCAAC
Source organism: Microcambeva ribeirae (assembly GCA_035222435.1). Taxonomy (NCBI): domain Eukaryota; kingdom Metazoa; phylum Chordata; class Actinopteri; order Siluriformes; family Trichomycteridae; genus Microcambeva; species Microcambeva ribeirae. Next base: position 39,591 of record JAYECN010692987.1, on the reverse strand, counting down.
AGATTCTATTTTGAACTGATTTGAAAACAGATTTTGCTAAGTCAAAGCAAAACTATCATGGGGAACTTTTTCATAGATTATTTCTTATTTCCTTCATGTGACAAAAATGAATTCAGCTCAAAAAATATAATCCTGATTTAAGTCCAGGTAATAGCATTAGTATAACAGTTGACTTCATCTTTTGATTGAGTTATATACCAGTATGACCTTGATATAGATGGAGGCTGTTGACTTACTATGGGACTTAAGCATTTGGAAGCATCCACTGTTTCTCAAAATGGGACATAGGCAGCTGTTTCACTCTGCGTTCAGGTACGATTTCATAAAGTGTCCAATTAATAGTTGTTAGCCTTCTTTGAACTCTGTGTTGGATCTGGTGGACCTGATGGATGATTTGGGTTAGGTATTAGGAGAAAAACTTTCTGGTGTCAAAGGGAATGATTAGGGGAAGGAGTTGCCTCTGTTGCAGGAAGCCAAGGAGGGAGGGAGGGATAGAAGACACTCCAGGTCTGTCCTGAACACTGAAGCAGGTCAGATGCAGATACATTGGAAATGTCAGGCTTATTGTCTCAATAAAACATCAGAAATCAGATGTAGGACTGCCTGACAGGGACTCCAAATTTTCCCAATTGAATGATTAGCTAAACTCTGTTCCCTTTCTCCTTCCTTTTCCCTACTTTTATTTTCTTTTGCCATCCTGATCCCCTCTTACCAACCACTTACATAATTACATTTTCTCCATTGGTCCTGGTTTTGCTACATCCTTACCCAACTTTGATATTTTTCACCTTCGCGCATTATGTTACATCCAGGAGTTTCTCATGTGATGTGCAATTATTTCTCATGTCATATTATCTTAATCTTGGGTCAGGACCTAGTCAGCAGCCCAGTCATCTGCCTGCAATCCTATCATCCTCACTAGCAGGTTTTGGAAGAAGCTAAAGGTACATCAGGAGTGCTTTAGGTGACATTAATTCTCCTTAGAGCATGGGGTTAGAGAAGAAAACTCTACAGGATCCCTTTCATTCCTGTTTTTATTTATTCCATAGTGCATAGGTGACTTAACTGCCCCAATATTTCCTAAGGTCCATTCCTTCTGCCATCTTTCTCAATGATACTGCAAACCATAGGCAAGAGAAGGAGGATATATTCTAGTAGTATCATTGCAAGGCTAGCTATTTCTAATGGGGTTCCTAAATGCTAAGTGTTTGGCTTTCTAAAGACAAAAACAAAATTCAGATAAAGCTAAGTAACTATTGGATATCATTTTAATGAATAAATACAAGTCATGATTTAGAAATGTGTAATGCTCTGAGTATATTTTTTACTGGTTAAAATGAAGTCACTGTAAAAGCCTATTAACAATCAGTAGCAATAAGTAGATTATACGTAGCCTAGAGTTCCTGAGTTCATTTTGCTTCGTTGTGTTCAATGTTTGTGAGCCAAAGTTCATTCACATTTTAAAGCAGACTGTGAACTGTTTTCATCTCTAAATTTCCATTGCTAGTGTAAATGATCTGTTATAAGATCTAAAGAGCACACAGATTTGTGCTAAGAGATATTTACAGAAAATATATGTGTATATATATATGGGTGTGTATATATATATATATATATATATATATATATATATAAACCCCAATCCTTATTTCTGTACACTTTGTTACTCTAGTCTGTGCAACAGAATATTTGATCAGAAATATCTTCATTCAGGTACATTGTCTGCAACATTTTACACTCCTGGATATGAATGACTGTTTAACTTTGAAGGCAATCACAAACTAGGTTCAAACAACCATGCTATCTGCTTCTTTATAAATTGATAAATGATACAGACATGTTAAAAATACTCTGATCTATAAAATGTAAGACAATCAATCTACAAACCATCAAAGCAATTTAATGAACTGTCTTGTTTCTATTCGACATAGCTCATTTAAGACAAGACATACAGAAAACTCTATAATATCCACTGTTGCCAATTTTCTCTATAGTTTAGTTATTTAAAAAGCTGATTTTAATATAAATATTATACATAAATATTGTGTATCTTCAGGAGGTGAGACTAAAATCTGGTCTCCTGCACATAACAGATTGCACCTTTGCAAGCCTACACTGGCAGTAAGACATGATATTACCATGTTTTACATTTTCTTAAAAAATACCCTCTCTTCTCTGAATAACTGTCAGACTATGAGCAGCTGAGCTTGTGAGCAATTGAGTTCTGCATCTGGATATGCCTGTACTTTTGCCTCAGAGCTAAGCAGGAACAGCTCTTCTCAGTGAGTTCAGCCCATTAGTAGGTTCTGAACCTCTCAGAACAGCTGGCCACTACCAGCAGCACAATTACAAGTCACTTGAAAAAACAGTGATTTTATTTTTATTTTTTTCCCCAAGAAGATAGAAATGGCAATATTGACTTGATATCATGGGATCTTGGTTAGATGCCAGATGTTAGATATGGAGGATATTATCAAGGGCTTTCATTTTCTGATTTTGGATCAGAAAATAAATTCATATTCCATGAATCCATTCTGACATGACGACATTTCACTTCTTAGTGTGGGGAAGTGCTACGAAGGTGCATTTCAGCCCTGTCAGAGCAAGACTTAATTTAAGATGTTAAGTTCTAGATAGTCTTTCCCAGCAAAATTTTCTGTGTACAGTGGTAGACATCATCCTTACCAAAAGTCCCCGCCTTATTTGCTCTTTTCTAAGAGTCTCTCTCTGTTCATCTTGCGAGCAGGAATTTCAGGTGCACTGGGCATGTTCCCAGCCTATGCTGGAGCAAATCCTATAAAAAGTCTCTAGTCAACATTCAGAAGAGGAAATGCAGAAGCGTAGCCAGCATTTGGTCTTCAGCTGGTGCTTGTGTCTCTCAGCTGTCAAAGGACCACAGGACCAAAGGATGTTCTGTGTTGTTTTCTAACCCTTCAGTACTTTGTTTTGTTTTGTTTTCCAGATCATCTTGGGTTCAGGCTTCATAGTATGTAGGTGACAAGTGAAAGGTACTCTTACGTTTGCTTCCTGTGTATATAAGAGACTGGGTTTTCTTCTTTCTGGCACTTGCAAAAGAAGAGTTGTCATCTCCAGCTAAGGAGAGATAGGAAGCAATACTCTCCCTTAGGCCGTAGCTGAGACAGGAATCATCTATTGCTGCAAATGTGCTTTCGGTATCTTCAGTCATCTCCAGCCTTTAAAAGAACAAAGCTTGCTTAATGTTTCAGTTGCTTAACCTGAGCCTATTGTCATAATATTAGCAATTATTAAATGGAACAAGATTAATTTTGTTACATATATATGTATGTATATAAAAATCCTGGCTTAGGATTCTTACTTCTTTCAAAGTTAGACCACTGAGATTTTCAGTTCACTGGCAAGCTGGACACCCTAATTTTTATGCTTAAAATGGTATCAGCAGCTTTTAAGTTTAGGCTTAGCTTTAAAACTGGTCTTAAAGCAATTAAAATTGCTGGGAGAAGCAGATGGCTGTTTCTCCTGTAAGTGCAAGTGTATAAGAGGCTGGTGAAGAAAAAGCAAACAAAAAAGGTTGTTTTTGATGGTGGTACCTGTGTATGCTTCTCCAGTTGAAGTTTTTGTTCCGCATCACCACGGGAGGAACCTGGCTCATAATACCATGGTTGTTAGTGCACTGGGTCAGACAAGGTGTTGTAAGGACACAGCAGAGACCATCAGCAACTTCTGAACAGGGAAATAACCACACAGAAAGTCAATTCTTACCCATCATTATCCTTTGTTTTTCTTCCCATATTATGCGCTAGTAAACACAGACATAGTCAATAAAAAGAGTGTCCTCAACTGGAATGTTAGGACGTAGCATCAACTTTTTCCTTTCCTCATTCCTTTGCCCTTTAACTAAATGAGTTGCATTTTCCACAGTACAAGTGAGGAACTGAGACACAGAGAGATTGAAAGACTTGCCTCAAGTCTAGGAGGAAGTTTGTGATGGACTTAAACCCAAGTTTCCTGAGTCCTTAGTGACTTCTGCTTTTTCTTTCCATCCTCTCAGCCATGCAGACAGAGTACAAAGTAGATGCAGGATGCAACCACTCAGAGTGGACTGTATGTGTGTCTATTTTTGTGCCACTTTTGCAGTGCATATATTCTACTGCACAAATAGAGGATGTCATTGTGAAAGGCTGATGTTTTATAACTGTTTTTTTATACATGTTTTAGACTTAATTCAAAGTGAAATTCTGCATCATCCCATGGTGGGGGCAAGAGGAGAGCTGAATCTTATTACATCTGCTCTTACATTGACAACATTCAAGTGTAAATGTTGTTAATATTAATATGCTTGTTGCCTAACAGGCTAATTCATTTACTAGTTTAATACGCAAATATAGTGACTTTGCACTTTTTAAGCTACAGAGTACCCATTACTATTTAAAGCACAGGACACATTGTTATCTTGTAACTTTCTTGTAATAAGCTTACTGCAGTCCTCCCTCCTATTTCATGATAAACTTGACTCGCTTTCATGAGCTGTGATGGCAGTCACTTATTTGTGGTGTTTGCCAGGGCATTTGACACAGATTGCATTTCTGTTAAACTGAAATATTGTCATTAAAACAGGTGTCACCCACTGGACAGTATATCAGTATAAATGACATTTAAATCTAGTGTTGAGCTATCACCTGTGAGCTAAATTCTGCTGATAAAATCCAGCTTTATTGACTGAAAGTAATAAGGAATAAACTAACAAAATATCTAAGAATTATCTGCTGCAGATATGGCTATGTGACATAATGGTCCCCTCGGGGGACTACTCATGGTTGCAGAGTCTGGTTTTCCATGTCATGCTGCTATCTATCTGCCTGTAGGGTACACAAATGCCAAATATATCTATACTGGTAAACAAAGTAAGCCAGGAACTGAACTTTGGTCCTGAAGTCTAGAAGCACAACTTGAATTTGTGAGTCATAGCTCTGAGAGGGGGACTGGATGTCCCTCGCCTGTGCTAGCGTCCAAAATCTACTTGAACATTGTCTAGGAAAGTGCTACTTGGTTTGGGTCAAAATAGTACTAGGGAAGAGGTCTAATGATGAGGCCATTGGGACATGTGGTATGATAATGCAATATCAGCATAGCCTATCTATCTTTAGCTGAGTTCTCAGGTCGATTGCAGTTGTAGCGTTGGGGTACAATATTTGTGATTGGGATCAAAAATGAAGTCAAAGAAAGAAAATGTAAGTTATTTTTATTACTTGTTCTGTGGTTGTAGTTGAAAGTCTCGGGTGTAGTCAATAATTTGTGTTCCGGACCTTTGATATACAGTTTTACCGTTGCTTATGGAAAATATCTGTTCTCCACAGTTGCAATTGCTTTTACCTGAGTAGTGATTCACGAGGTCTTCAAGGCACTGAAAGGTTTGTCGTGGAGAGATGTAATACCAGTTATTTGGGAGGCGGAAGATCCTGTAATGTTTCACTTGGCTGTGCCGTACTGACAGTGAATATAACCCTGCAGAAACAGGAGAGCTAAGTTGCATCAAATATCTATCTAATTCTAGATAAGAGTGGCCAAACCCAGTGTATCTTTAAGGTGTGGTTCCGTGTTCCTGAAGGCCCTGGAACTATCTGAACAAACTGAGTGGCCATCCTAATTTATACACCTCAAGTATAATGGAGGGAACCAAGAGTCCAGGGTCAGGGCCTAGGAGACTGATTTTATATATTTATTTATTTATGTATTTTAATTTTTTGATGTCTATTTCTTTATTCTTTCTAAGATGGGACTTTTTTTGAAAGATTGTAAAGGACCTAGGCCTTAACAGAAGTTGTTTGCTTTCCTCTGAAGTGGAGGTTCAGACTCATCTGCTGGGGGTCTCATTTAATCAGTTCCTGACAGTGCAGTAGCTGATACCTGATAATGCAATTCTAGTAGGAGCTGACAGCTTGGATTTCCTGTTTCCTTGCTTTTCTAAAACAATTATGCATCATTGGTAAGGTTTGAGTGTTGAGTCTAAATTTCTTTAAAGTTAATAAATAGAGGTGCTACTTATTGGCTCGTGTTGTGCAAGAGCTTGGCGTAGATGATTTAAGGTTCCCTTCTAACTGCAATACCGTGACATCAGGATGTATTATGGTGCTTCAAAAGGAAAAGGAAATGTATTGCAGTGTGCAATGGGAGATGCACTCTGGCCAGGCAGGCTGGCCCACTGACGAGAATGAAAGTGTGAAACGTGAGCAGTACAACTCCCACGTAGCAACATAATTAAATCAGAATAGTTTTGGCTTGGGCTGAAAGATTTTGATACGTTGGCAGAATAAATATCACTATTTGTGTTTCTAGGCGGGGGGCAAACTGATTTTTTAGACCAATCTGCTATAGAAAAATGGTGGGAAAAACAGTCAAAAAGAAAACAGTAAACACATCATATTTTAAAAAAATAAATATAAGAACCAACTGCTTAGATGGGAAATGCACTCATCAGCCACCCCCAGTGTTTCTTTGTGTGTTTTATACCTTTTCAGCCAATTGTTTGTGGATGAAGGCAAAATTGTGGCTCTTCTAACATTTGAAAAGCCTCTGCTGCCAAATAAGCTTTGCATGTGACCAGGGTAAATAATAATGTTTAAACAAGTGGGTCTTGTTTGTGCTGATGCCTGTGGAACTTTCCATGGCCATCACTAAGCTTGTTTCCAGCACCACTTGTGGTGTAGGTGACAGTCAGAGACCAGCACACTGTACTGGGTGATTTTGACATCTCACTACATACGTTGTATGTTTCTTAACTGATGCACATCAAGTGGGATGGGGGAGGATTATAAGTTGCCAAAGTGTTAATGCCTGAGATTGAGAGGGAAGAAAACCATATCTTTCTCACCTTTCCTAGTTTCACTCTCTCTGATCATGAAGGAGCCGACCTTGGTGTTGGGAAGCTGTAGAAGTTCCTCTGCTTTTTCTCTCCCCAGCCCTTCAAACAACCAGCTGTGAAGCAGGAAAAAACAAAATCTGAAATTTGGACACCATTGAAACAGAGAGCTGCATGTGGTCCTGAAAGTGCAGCACTAGCCAGGAAAGTGACTGCAAAAATAACACTGTGGCTTTCTGTAGTTATTCTCTCAACTATTTCCAAGCATATTTCCTCAGTTTATGGAGAAAACCATGCTCTTCTTTTCATGTTTGGATTTTCACTAACTTTTTTGAGACTGAGAGGAGGAAGATATTGAATAAGATTTAGACTTATTAGGGGAGATGAGACTTTTCAAGGTGTCTTGATTTGAGATGTAAGGGACACATCTATGTGACATATAGATGGCATGTCTAGGGTATTAAAGACCGATTAGCTAGCCGCCAGAGATCTGCTTTTTCTGGACTGATGTGATGCAGCCTCAAGATACTAGCTAGAGTCCCAGAAGCTGATAATTTGAGGGCATCAAGCCAGTGTGAGAGTGTCTCAGAGTTGGTTAAAGCATCTCTGCATTTGGTGTGTTGTTATGGACCAGGCATACTGAAAGTCTACTACTGTGAAATATAGTATTTGAAATTAAATACCTTGGCTTTTTGTCATGTTAACCACTTTTATTAACCCAGACTTGAAATACAGTTATTCTGCTTATTCTAGCTCAAAGTGTAGACTTTTAAGGTAGTTAGTTATGAGATAAGGTAGAATTGCTCTAATTGACTTCCTTCATTACTTGGTACATTGCTGTATTTTGGCCCACCTACTGAGTAATGATGTAACTGAGTTTGCTGTGCTGATGTTGGAGTCACCGGCACTTTAAAATCAAGATGTTCTTGTGTTTTTGATCACGTTTACTGTCCACAAAATAGTTAGGGATGAGTCTTAGAAAAAGTTCACAGTAACTTTTTGTTTCCATATCTGTGCCCCATATTTGGGGAAGCATCGCTGTTGCAGGCGGATATAGGAGCATATTAAAATATTCTTAAAATTAAACAGGTATTAAAACCTTTTCCAGAAAGGTTTTAAATATGTACTTTAATGTTTTTTCCTGACTGGTGTCTAGGCCAAAAAGAAACCTCTGAACCTTCCTTAGCTTTTCTAGTGTGACAGTTTATATTTTGTTCTATTTGTTTTTTTCTTCATAAAAAAAATCTAGCTTTAATTTTATTTTTTATAAGAAATACTCTTAAAAAAATTCCTTGTAAATAGATTCTCTTTATTGGTGTTTTGAAGTTAGAGATCAGCCTAAGGCACAAAAGTATTTTAAATATTTTACACAACACTAGAGCTTTTTTTTTTGGTCATTTCTAGGTATTTAAAACTAGGATTTTCCCTTTCAAATTAGTGTGTGTGTGTGAATATATTTTCATCTTTAGATGTGGATTTGGTATTGTCGTATTTCAAAGGGACTGAGATGTGGATAATTATAGGCTGTTACCAATTATAATTTCTGGTTACTGTTATCAATGCTTGATTATGAGACCGAATAACTCTAACCAGGGCTGTACATGTACATTGTGCTAAAAGGCTGTCAGAAGCATGCACTTACCCATGGTAAACCTTTGCTACGTATTTTCCTGGGATATAATTTTCTCGCCCTGTTGTGAGGGAATGGACTCTCCACCAGCCTCCTTCACTGTGAGAAAGCAAGAAAATGGATGTTGAAATAAGTGGTTTCAGAGCTTGCCCTGCTCTTAGGAACGAGTTAAGACATACAGGTTAGCCTGTAACCTTCTGTGTGTGTTCTTGAATCTGAGTAGTCGGAGATGACCCCAAGTTTGTTTTGCTTAGCAAAGTTTCTTCCCTAAACTTACACTGGGAATAAATTTGGAGGTAGAATTAAGCTATGTTTGTTCCGTTTAAGTGGCGCAAGTAGTCAAATATCTTCCTGCAGTTCAAAGAGGAAGGGTAAATACTGCAGTGGTTAAACCATGCTGTGCTTGGTCCTCCCACAGCTAGACTACAGCCGGCGTCCAAGCCGGCTCAGCGTGCGGCGTCTAGACGGCACTGCCGTGACTCCCGTAACGTCAGGGGAGAGATACTCAGAAAACGAACGCTGTCTGCCTGGAAATGGATCTTCAGTCTCATGGAACCAATTCATCATTGCTCTTGCTCTCATCTTCAGTGAGCTGCTGAGCAGACTGCAGTGTAAAAGAGAAGGGCCTGTAGCTGAAAGGAGGTGATTAGGCACATAGGCTTCTTCCTTGATAGGTCTTGGGTTTTAACTGGGATATTAAGTACTGGATTTAGCTTCCGAGTGTCTTGGAAGACCATGAGATTAAGAATTTTCACAGGGATGCCACAAAACATTACGTGATTAATGGTAAGGGTTATGGCAGTGCAGAACTATGATGATTGATGGTTTTTCTCCACCTCTTCCTTTAAGGGTTTGAAGCCAAATAAAAGTGTCTTGTGTTTGAAGCTTCATGGAAAGAATATGCATATAAATGCTCCCAAATAATCCCCAGACTGCAGACCAGATTCTCAGAGTATGTCAAAACAGCTAAATTCCATTTAAAACATTTAAATTATACTACCGGAGTTACAGCAGCTGGACTCATGGTCCAGAATGCATGTGCTGAGGGAAAAACAATCTCAGCAGTTTGAAGCTGGAAACGTCAGGGCCCCACAGGTTTTATCTGTGGCTTTCCAGCTAATGTGAAATAATCTATAAGAAGTTTAAGTTGCTTTTTTTTTTTCCACGACTGCCTCAGAACCAAAAATTCCAAGAACAAAACAAACAAAAACCAACCCCACCAAAAAAAAAAAACAAACAAAAAGCCAAACTACCTTCCTCCCTCCCTCCAAAGAGTATTGTTTCTAACCCTGAAAAATTCCTGTGCTGACTAGAAAAGACAGAAGCAGCACATCCATTCAGAGCTAAGAGCCACAGAAATATGTAGGCTAGGGGCATCATTTAGTGTACCCCCAGGTAGTTCCAGTTACATCCAGTTGTTTCTCATGTGGTGAACACAGGTGGAGGTTAAGGAACTGGATCAAGAGTGCTTGCCTAATTCTGCCAACATGCAGCAGTCAAAAAAAATCTGGGAATAATTGTATTTTCAATATAGACTCCACATAGTATGGTGCTTGCATGATTTATGGATGTGGTTGTCACCAATTCCTTAAGCTTGTAAGAGAGTGTATGGTATGAGATGTATTCCCCGAAAACTGCAATTCACTACAAAAATATTGCTTGAGTAGAAGGCTAAAAAGCAATTATAAGATGAGGGCATGCTGCCTGCTAATCCTGGACTCTCCGTGGTACTTTCCAGCCACTTGTGCTCTAATCATACCTGCTGGGCTGTTCTTTTCAATCCACTACATTTTGCTTCCTTCAATGACTCAAGAAATATTATACCTACAACTTGTGTGGAGTAGGAGTCTTTATGCAAAAATAAAATCCTATTATCTTTAATGCATACCCCAGCAGGGAAGAACAGGCTGTTCATTTAGGACAAGCCATACCTATTTGCATAAGGCATTGGAGTGTCTTTTCTTTGCATAAGCTGATTCACAGCAGGAAGAGGAAAGTTCCATTAAGGCTTTCTTTGGCCCTCCTTTACTACTGGGAGAAATGCTTGATGCTGCACAACAGACAAACATGGTAAAAACTGCCATTGCAAGAATCTAGTTCTTTCAGAATAAATTATATGTCCAGTAGATCATACTCTATAGTATGCATATGGCATACAATGCATTTAATTCCCACTAATATCTTCTAGGTATACATATTTATGTGTTTTTTGAAGGCCCTTAGCTGGTGAAGGTTAGGAGACAGGCTTTGAGCTGGAGTTTCCATGCTAAGGCAATTATTGTGCAATGTCTTATGCATTATGCAAACTGTGACATGGTTTAAATATCTGGATATTACTGGGGAAGAATTCCCCTGAATTAGGGAAGCTCTCCATCAGCAAAAAGTTCAGTTAGTGGCCGTGTAAGTCTTGTGATCTGTAGGTTTAGAGAGGCAGCGAGGACACTGTCAGCAGGATGTGCAGCCATTCCAGATCAGACCCATGGTCCGTATAGCCCAGCACCTTGTTATGGCAATGGTTCTACTGGGTCATAGTGGCCTTGAGAGGAGCCTGAGAATTCATCGAGCATCTATGATGCTTGTCTTGAGTTCTCCTGTCCTCCAGTCATTTGAAGCTCTGAGACTTGCCTGGCTAGATAAGTTTCCTGTAAATTTAAAAACTCTAAATGCATTTCTCTCCTATATGTCTGGCCTCCCCTTCCTCCTGAGTCCATCTGGTCTACCAAAACTGCAAAAGTGAAACTTTCTGTTTAAGCTGTGCAAACAGTGCCCGTGGGTTTGACTGCACTGCTACAAGTGGTGCACAGCAGAATACTAGGGCTGCTGTCTTCAATTTTTAAAGGGAGTGCTTGTTCTTGAATGTGCGAGTATTTGCATCATGCTTATGGTCAGGCTGAACTCATAAGACTACGTCCTTCTGGGTCTCATAAAAATTTTCAGTTGAACTTTTTGGGATATCTTTGAGAAAATTAATTCCTGCACCTTCTCTTCCCCCTATCTTGCCCCCAAAATGCAGACTCATTTAAAAATAAAAAAAAAAAAAAAAAAAAAAAAAAAAAAGGGGGGAAGAAGTAATTGCATTCTTTTTAATTAGGAAGATGTTTTAAAAAGCTGATAACAAGAGTTGTTCAGGAGAAAGGATGAGAGAGAGTTATGCATGTGCACCTGCATGTGCACACACGCACAAACACAGAGCTGATGCAGGTGGACCCAGAATCATTTTCCTTTTCTATTTGACTTGGACTATTTTTGTTCTTTCTCTGTTTTCGACTACAATTGGGGGATACTTTCTTAAAATCCATTTCAAAGCACTTTTTGGAATTCTGTTTTAAATCTTAATATTCAGTAAAATTTGAATCTACCTTCTAAAACCATGTCAGGGGAAACGAAGAATCCAAGAAGAATCTGCAGTCTCAGACCCTTAAGATCTTGGGATTTTTACACCTTGGCTAAATATCTTTCCCTGATGACTCCAAACTCATTTCATTTTGCTTAAATACTTAAAAATCTATACAAAACTGAAGCATTCTTATACATGCTCTTATAGACTCATCATTTGAGACATTCAAAACCTGCTTGGACACTGTCCACAGGGCATAGCAAGGCTTTTAGGAGCCTGTCACTGACTTTTATATCTGGACCATCTCATTGCTCAAATATTCATGCCTTCAACTCTCATGGAGAGTTTGAGGACTGAAAAGAAGCACTTTGCTCAAGAGAAATTAAATTCACAGCGTTTACCTGGTGCCAGATGCATGAAACGTAGTCTTACATCAGTTAATCTAATTTAAAAATTGGACCAACTTACTCTGATAGCACACGTAGTTTTTCTCCTACATGAAATATAGGTTGGCTTATGTCTGCTGAAGGGTAATCATAGAGGACAGCAAGGAAATCGCTCTCCTGACCTGTTAAAGACAGAAAAAGAAACTTAAAAGTGATACAGTTCTAAAGTAGATATTTTTGGTTTTGTTAGTTATATTTTATATAGTAGGTCATATGTAAAAAAACACGACTCTAAAATGTCAGTCTGTAAACCTCAAGAACCTACAGTTTTGTAAGAATAAGGTGAAGATCAGAAAGGGAAAAAAAAAGCTTTTGATTAATTGGAAATAAATAATTTTACATTTTTTTTCTAGTAATTGTCATATTTTAAAAAACGCTCAATCTGAAACTATAAAAATGAGTAAGTAACCATGGTATCAGGAAGTAACTCAGTCTGATATCACTGTTCAAATGTCTTCAGATATAATTTTGAACAGTGCTGATGCACTGCATTAAAAAAAGGAAGATGCATGTTGAATCCTTCCATCATTTAACATCACTGATATTTTTCAAGGATATTAAGTTGTTTAGATTAAGGACAATGAGATAGAGGTCATTATTGCTGGTTATGGTCCATTTTCCACCAGTTTTGCAAATTAGCTTAATGAACAGACAGTGAGTTTTGCTCTCTGCACTTATATGGAAACAGCTTCAAAGATGCTGTATGATGCATCTTATCTTCATTTCCAGAAGAAAAGTAAAATGAATTTTTACTCAACTGCAATTTTGAGAGAGGCCTTACAGATTAGTTGAGAACTGAATGGAAATTAAATTTTTAGTTAGAATTCAACTGACTGCTGATCAAGTTAAATATCACTGGTGGGCCTTAGGGAAGCCATGCTTATGAGTGGGATTCTTATTTCAATATCTTTACTCAAAGACCATAACTCTTGCAGAAAATGTGTACGACTGAAGAATAGCCAATAAGCCAATGAACTCCTTTGAGGTGTTAGTACATGTCCAAAATTTGCTCTGTTTGCTTTGAGATGAGGTCCTGAACCCTGCTCATGGGCATGGGGGCAGATTAATGCACAGAGTATGTGCAAGTATCTCTTTAATTGCAGATCTCTCAAGGTTTTGAGTATGTCCTGATATAGAAGAATGTAGCATGCGGTGAGCCTGAGCTCTCTGTGGTGCGGATTTGTCTGCAGCCCTCAGCGAGGACCTGAGGATAGAGTCCTATTTTGGGGGCTTGCAACCCTGCATACGACATATTACTACTTGGGTGACTTCTTGAGGGGGTGTAGGTGTTTGAATACTTCATAGGCCCCATACTGTCCACCACCCTGGACAATATGGGAACTGTGAAGCTTTCAAGAATTTCTCATTTGCTGTGAGTGTGCAGGAAATGCTGACAGGTAGGAGATTCACAAATCAGCACTGGGTGCTTTGAGTTCTTTGGCACAACTTCCAGCAAGAAAGATTGTAAAACACCTAAATTTATTGCTGGAAGTGGTACTGTCCTCTACCTCTATGACCCTCTACGCGTGGTACTGTCATCTACCAGCACAAGGAGGGGGGGAACAATGTTTTCCCCATACCTCAAGCAGGAACAGCATGTCCCTTGCTAGTCACACCATACACCAGAGCCTTTGCGGTGGTTGTCAGCTCTCCATATCTGTCCACTCAGCGCAGCTCAACATGTGCAAAGAGAGAAATGACTTTGGGGGAGTAGACAAATTACCCAGACAGATAGACATATATCTGTATCTAATTGTATCTTATTAGGTTGTTTGTTTAATAGATTCCTCTTCAGATAGTACAATAGCAAAGTGTAGTTATCCTTACAGCAGTCAGAATGATAATCTAAACAATAAGGAAAATACCTCACATCCGTAGTTTGAAAGAACTCGAAAGCTAATTTCCTGTGTAAATTTGGGGTAGTGGTTTGTTGTTAGGCTATAGAGACTGTAAATAAGCAATGCAGTGGGTGACCTTACGTGATTATGTTCAAAATGACTGTGCATGCATTTAGTTTGCTAACCTTGCTCACAGAGCTGGCCCTACGACACAGCCAGCAGCCATCCTTATGGATGCACAGATGCATAGTCTGGAGCTGAGGTGGGTTTGTTGGTGTGGGTTTAGTATTAACATTATCATTTTTTTTCTCATTTATGTAGCATCACTCATTTAAGCAGGACTTTTTCAGTACCTACATATTAATCAATCTATTGCCATGATTAGTCTACTGTAACCTATTACATAATTAGTTCAACCAGATTGAAGAAATTGTGTTGATTATGTATTTTAATTGCTCTCCTGTTATGCACTAAAAATTAAGAAACATCTCTCTCTCTGTAGTACCAAAGGCTACCTCTAGACCTAAGCATTTGTGCTGAATTATTTTCTACGAAGTCAAATCTTTTCTGGGGGCTACAAGAGATTAATACCAGAAAGTACATTGTGAAAGACCTGCAGAGTAAAGATAAAATTCCATTCCTTAAATTCTCATTGCAAATTGTTAGAGGGCAGACTGTAATAACATTTTTTTAGATTTAGCTTAATGATTTTTTTTCCAAACTAGCACTGTTATGTAAAAAAAAAATGTTTTGTTTCCATACTGAGAGAGTGGAAAACAAATGCTTCTCTGCCCTCCTTCCTTGCCTTACATTTTACATGGTGATTTTCATTTTGTTATGCATGGGGTGGGACTTCTCTTTAGGAGGATCTGTAGTTTACTTTAACATTTATCTTCATTTTTATTTTTTCTTTCATTTTTTTTCATGTTAATGTATAGTTCTTAAAAGGAGATAATTAATTGTAATGCTGGCTGCCACATCCAGGCAAAGGTTACCTCTGAAAGTGTCTGTACTTAGAGAGAAAGTAAAAGGCTTTTGTACTACCCCAAACCTTTCAACCCTCCCACTTCACAAATAACAAGACCTCATTTTAACTGGCATTTAAATGAAACCTCACCGGGTTTTTTTTGGTCATGTGAAAAAACCCTGACACTTTACAACATCTTGCAAAACCCAGACTGTCTCCTTTCAGATACCGAAGCTTCAAAACGGGGACTAAACCAATTACCCTCTTTCTCCACATCCACATCACTCAGTGATCTGATGGATTTGGTCTAATGAGCACCCCCTACACTTTTAAGTAGTTTTTTTTTTTTTTTTTTTTTCTAAACTCTCATTCTAAAAAAAACCCAAAAGACTGAAATACTCTTAACTCCACCTTTCCTCCACAACTTGAGTGTGTAGGTTACCTCTAAAATGGAAAAGCTCAAAAGTTATATGGAAAAAGCTAAGTATGGTTATTTCCACTGAATCAGATTTTTTTTTTTTCTTTTCTTTTCTTTTTAAGAAGTAAAAGCTGAGCTTGAAATTCAGGCTAGTTTCAGGTACTCATATCCTGATACCTTGCAAGGTGCAAGACTGAATATAGCATTCTTCAAATGGCTCATTAGGAGGTGAAGCACTGCTGGAGATGGTGCAGAGCATCCCAGTCCAGCCTGGGCTCCGCTTTGCTCTCAAGGAATAGGCTGTGCCCTGCCATGGATCTAGTCTGGGGTGGGAATGAGCCACTGGCCCAAAGCTCAGTCTCTGCACCGCCCCAGCTCTATTTTCTAGCAAAAGCACTTTTGGTTTCTTGCATGGCATATCCCGGGGAGGAAAAGGAGGGCACACAGCTGGGAGGGTGCCTATGCCGCAGCCGCAAGGTGTGGCTGCAGCGTAACCTCGATGTGCCCAAATTAGACCTAACGCTGCTGCTTTGGAGACTGAGAGCTGCACAGGTGCAGCCATGCACAGCTCGGTAAGGATTGACTCTGACTTGGGGCCCCAAGGGAGGAGAGAGCAGTGGGAGGGTTTGTGACTTCTGATAACCCTTTGCTTCGGCAGCTACCCTGCTGTAACCCAAATGAGGTCAGGGATGCCCGTGCACTGCACCCATATCAGGAGTCCAAATACGTCCCGCTGAAAAGAAGCTCGTGCCCTGTTCTTTTGGTTAAGGACCAAGCCTGGTGCACTAGAGCTAAGAGAAAGCACAAGGCTGGGTATTTGGTGCAGCACAAAAGCTTATCAGGATCCAACAATTAAATGCATTTATGCTGCAGATCTCACAAGCAAAACATACTTATCTGTTTTCTCCTTTCCTTATGTGTCTTCATTTTTTGCCTTTCTATCTTTCACTTTAGCCTACTTTTCCCAGTATTTATGTGGAATGCTATAGTCGATGGATTGGCTCTTCCATCTGACCTACGGTTAATGTGCCTGTTCCTGGGCTTGG
Organism: Microcambeva ribeirae; assembly: GCA_035222435.1. Classification (NCBI taxonomy): domain Eukaryota; kingdom Metazoa; phylum Chordata; class Actinopteri; order Siluriformes; family Trichomycteridae; genus Microcambeva; species Microcambeva ribeirae. The sequence continues at coordinate 23,071 of JAYECN010692987.1, read as the reverse complement.
GCAATTCTTTTGGTGTTTGGCAACGTGACTTGGAGTTTGATCTGCTCAAAATGTCATCAAACACATCCGATTAACCCCATTACATGCTTTCAGTACTGCATTCCTTTTCAGATATCCATTTTCCCTGGATTTGGATGACAATATTGATGCTTGGATTCCTCAATTTAATTAAGCAATGGTTAAACCATTATGGGAGATGCTGATGGACTAAGAATTAAACACAAAATAGCTATGTAAGCATTGAAATCTGCCCTCAGGTGCTTGAACATAGGTATCCGGGACAGTTTTAGCTGTCAAGAATGCCTAGGCCAGTGCTGCTGTTTTATGGGAAGCCTTATTCTCTGGAATGGCAGCTGGAGGTCAAGCAGGATGAGACAGAGCATCTCACTGCAGGTGCTAGACGTGTAGGATTGAACCTGTAAATCCCATGTAGCTAATCTCTCATTTAGATCTCTGTGATATCAACCTTTGCTGAGGTATCTTTTAGGCATGTGTTCTATTGATGTCGTTGCAAGGGACGCTGTTGACTTTAAGCCTACTAAATCCCTTTTAGTAGGGATTAGTATTAGTGTGAGCTCTGCGCCATTTGGTGCACAGCCCCGGGAGCCCTTGTAAGGTCCCACTTCGAGCAGAAGCGTACTGCTGTTTTGATGACCGCAATATTTGTGATGACATTTCTGGCAAAATCAGCATAGGCACATTTCTGGCAAACAAATGAGTGGTCAGTTTGCGTTATGCCTCCAAGCAGCCATTAGCAATGTTGAGTTCATGTTTTATTAGAACCTAGGTCTATAGGACTGTCTTTGGCGATGCTAGAAGTGGGGCTGGATTTCCTTCCAGCACTGGTGAATTAACTGTTCTCTCGTCCTCTTATAAAGAGAGCAACTGGACTAGCTATTATGGAAAAATACACGATTTTGATTAATACTTCTCTCCTTCTCCCCAGCCTCTCAAAATTTCAAGTTTGCACCTTTAAGGAGTCATTTAGTGCTGCCCTTCCATGAGTTGACCATAATATTTCGACATAGGAGCTGTGGCTGTGCTTACTTTTCACCTACGCACTTGCAGTTTGGAGTAGCAAGTCAATGATTTTTTTTTTCCCCTTCCCACTCAGACTCATGATCTCTACCAAACTATGGAGGTCTTGCAAGCTGATTTTCTCATTTGTGGGTGCATAGGACAGATGAGTTAGATCCTCTTTTGCTAGCTTGAGTTTGTGAAGTATGTTGTCTTATATAACTTTTATTGATAACTCTACTAACGTGGAAAGTTGGCTGCATACTGGTATAATTGCAAGTGTCCAACAGTGGACCTCAGGATTTTTGGAATCAAAATGTCATTAAGTCATTAACCTTAAAGCTAAGCCAAATCAAAATAGAAGAACAAGTCTGCAAAAAAATATTACATGAAAATACATCAAACGGCAATAATTCTGCTTTCAAAATATGATAGTGTTTTCTGAATCAGAAGGAAATGCCTTCAAATACTACTAAGTCTTAATATTTGTTTTCTAATTAAATTACTTCTTGGAAAAAGAGCTAGAATACGCTTAAAAATAAACATTGTCTACGGACGCCCTCCTTCTCCCACAGCAAAGTCACACGCTTACTTTTTTATATCAGATGAATGAATTAAGATTCATGCACTAATGTGCCATATATTTTGAACATCTTTTTCTCTTGGAAGAAATTAAATACGTGCTTACCCGTTTGGCTTGACACACTTGTTTCTGCTGAGGCTCTTGGCGTTTTCATAGTATTTCCCATAGCTCTCTCTAATTCTGTCAAAGCTCTTCAGAACTAAATCAAAGAAGACATTGAAATTAAACTTCAAAATAACACCTGCTGTGCCAACATGTAAAAAAATGACCCGGTTTTGGCATCTTCAATTTTATGTAGTTTTTCTTTTGAAAGCTCTTGCTTCAAATTCAGTTTTACAAATTCAGAGTTTTACATATTTGCTAAACTCTCACCACTTTGGTGCTTTTATCAGGGGAATAGCAGAAAACCACAGCTAGGGAAGTTGCTCAGAAGAACGTAATGTAGTAAAAGTTTCCATTACCAGTGCCCCAGCACAATAGGAAGTCACAGCAAAGCCCTGCCTGTACAGTCATTTTATACACAAAAAATGTTCTTCTCAACATTTGGAGTCCTGAGGCTACAAAGAAATTAGTTGGGTTGACAAATCTGTTTTTCAGCTCTGTGGGTATTATGTTGTTTTACTGCTGAATACCAAGAACGTTGTTTGGTGGTTTTCCTCTGATGCAGTCGGGAGCTTGGAGAACGTGGGCGGTATAAGAAAGAACGCAACACCTCAAAAGCAGTTTTTCTGCATCAAGCCAGTGGTCTAATTTCTCTAGGATCTCATCTTTCTCAAAGCTTTGGAGGATGTGCAAGAAATGCAGCACTAGGCAAGCATGGATTATTGGCGTGGAAAGTTCCTTCTTCTAGTTTTGCTGTTGGGCAGCAGAAAGCAAAGCCCTTCTCATGCAAAAGCTGTCTCAGGCTGTGGTGCATTATCAGATGCAGAAGAGAATAAGTCCTACTTGTTCAAAATTGTGATGCTATTAGCTAATAGCTGATGTTTTTTAAAAATAGTTTTCCGGTATTTGCTTTGGGAAAACGATAATAGAAACTCTAGCAGCTTCATATGAGTGTTTACAGAACTCTGTGACCTCAGCTACAGTCTACATCTCTTGGTCTTTTCTAGCTGAGATTTCAAAGCTGATTAGTGCCTCTTGGATACTGCTCTTTACTTAACATTGTCAGGATGGTTTGCTCTAATTTTCAGCCATTCTGCTGAAACCAGTGAGACTTTTATGGAATTGTCCTTTGGAGTTTGTTGGAACTGAGCTCACTGCAAAATACAATAAACTTTCTACCTCTTACAATGAGCTCAGCGAGATCTCCAACATTCAAGAGAGAAAATTCATCTCTTGGCCCTAATTTTCCTGCATTTTCTTGCAAACAGTAATGCAAACTTCAATTTGAGTCCACCTCATCCAGTTTTTATGCTCCCTAGTTCTGGTCATAAAAGCTTTTCTCTGAAAGTCTCTACTGGTGCATTATTTTTTTTCACTATCTGTATTCAGGAACCAGCTTGTGACACATCTGTAGGGTGCAGCTGTACCAGCATCCTTTGGACAAGTGACGGAATTCAGCTTTCAAAAAATTCTGTCTTTGTCTATAATAAGAAGACTAGAAGCAGACTAAAAGTTAACTTAGAATTTAAATAAGCAATTTAGGTATTCACCTGCAAAAGAAAGGGTCTGTCTTCGTAGAATATATCAAAACATTCTCCATTTAAATACACCTAGGTTTCTAATTTTCCCTTCTGCAATATTTTTCCAAGTTGTATTCCAGGAAGAAGTAGAGGTATAGGAATACTATAGCCAGTGGTTTGGCTATCGCTGTTGCAGATGCTGCTGTAGATATTCCAGGCTAATATTCAAATTATCCAGAAAAATTTCTTAGGCCAATAGGGATCTCCACAGATCAGACAACAATTAAAAAAAAAAAAAAAAGTCAAAATTCAAGCTATCAGTGGCACCTCTATGTGCTCCATAATGGTGGAACTGGCTCTTCAATGGCAGGAGGGTCAGCCGTTTTACTAGTGATGTGAAGTTTGTTAAAAAACCTTAGTGTTCCTACTGTTTTTTCTCCTGCTCTTGAGGTTACAGTGGGTTCAATTTTTGAACGCCCCCGGGTCACTTGGGAAAGTGAGACATGGGGTTATACATGAGGGAAAAACTTCTTAAAACTCTGTTTCACTTGCAGACTTTTAAAAGGATGGCACATTTGAGTAAGGTACTTTCATTTATGGAGATGGTATTCAGGTGTCTAAACACGCAATGTTGCTTTAAAAATTAATGAAGTAAATGCTCACCTATGCACACTTTGGCATTAAACCACTTGCTGTATAGTTCAGGAGGGTTAAGTGCTGGAAAATAGCCACATACTTACTTGCATGAACATTTTTGCAGAGCACATGCAAAATTAATCAGGCAAAATTCTGCCATGGAAATTGTTCCTTTATACTATATTTTGTTTTTCTCCTAGTAGGCCCTCTGAAGTCAAAAGGAGAGAGCACCACTGCTCAGAGCTGTTATTTTAAAGCAGGAAGAATCTGACTTACGGAAAACAAAAATGTAATAAATGACTTATAGTAATAGCTCAGAGCAATGCCATTTGGGGTTTTCGTGTCACTAGTGTGACAGTTTTGTGCCTCATTACATTTTCCATGCTAAGTTCAGTGTCGTGTATTACACGTGATGGCATAAAATCTTGAAGGTGGCAAAGATGTCAAGAAATTACCTAGACTCAGGGCAGCAGTTTTCAATAAAAAAAGTGGAAAATTTTCACTGCTGCTGTTTGATTCACGTATCCAAAGTGATCAAAAGGAAAATGTCAGACATCAGACCTAGTTTCCTCATCAAGGATATTTGTCATTATGCATTTGGGCAGAGCAAAGGTGCCTGTAGTCCAGTCAAAAATAATGGGGTGAACGCTATGAGGCAGAGAGTTTCCCCCAGACATGGAAAATGGGATGGAAATGACAGAAATTAGTTTTGTTTTGCGGAGGGGACAGAAGGCTCCTTCAAGTTCCGCCTTATCAATGATATATAGCTGCTTTAGAGTAATGGTATATGAATTAGAATTATGTTTCTAACAATACTAAACTATGATGCATAGGCCTTTTAAGTACAAAGTACAATTTATGGCTTAAGTAGTTTGTGCTGGTGTAGCAAGCAATGAATACAATGAATACAAATTCACTGCATAGTTATATGACAAAATGTATGGTGGCTTTCTTGAATTTTGAGATATTCTGCCAAAATAGACTTACAGGAAGCTGTAGAGCATCTTGTGGGTGAGCAGGTTTTTTTTTTGTTGGTTTTTTTTTAATCACTTAAGTGTATAGCAAAGCAACAGCAGTTTTATAGATGACATTCTTTTGGAAATGGAGAGCCTATTCCAGGCATTGCTTCTTACTCTCAGATGGCGACAGGGCTATCGGAGTTTGGGTGATGAATAGAGATTGTCTCCATCTGTTGTACAGCACGTAATTATGCCAGAACAAAAGAAAATGTTTCCCTGAGGATTTTTTGTGAAGCTCTGAGATGATGGACTCCGAGCTTACCTTGTCTTGGGGATCCCAAGCACTCTGCTGGTTCACGTCCGAGGAATCGCTGTGTTGAAGAGACGCAAACAAGCACAGCCCAAACTCCGTGAAAACTTTCACAGTGAATTTTCACTGGCGTGAAAATCTGAATTTAAGCATGAAACCTTTGTCTTCTGCCCTCCCAAATCTTCTCCCCTTCCCCTTTCCATTTGTGCACACGCTTCTTGAAAGCAGGTCGCTGCAGCTGCAACTGTTTGCAAATGCACAGCTATGGGGGTTTTCGTGATCTTTGCTTTTAGTGATTTTTTTTTTTTTTCTTCCAAAAGAAAGGTGAGAAAATGTCTCCAGTCCCTGTCCTGCCTTGTGCTGTTTGTCAGTGGCAGAGCTGTGGGAGCTGTGAATTTGTTACCACTGTCGCTGTTCAAGACTGGAATCTCGCTGACCTAAATTGTGGGTCCTGAAACCCTGCGGTGCAACTTTGCACCTTCCGTTCCTATGTACGTAATATGTAGCAACAGTTTCCTCTGGCAGAATCTGTTCCTTCAGAAGATGCACTTCTGGAGCATTTAAATGGCATAATACATAGGACATTCCGTTCCAAGGACTTCCTCAATTTTTTATGCAAAATTAGATTAAGAATTAGTAGATAGAAATAAAATATAAGTAAAAATTAAAAAGCCAAAATAAAAACCTGAGTAAACACAAAATGCAGGGAATACTAGGTAGTGATATTCAGAAATCTCTCATGCAACATGCATCATACATTATTTCATTTTTGTTGCCTGATGTTAACGTCTGTATTTTCAAGGTCTTAGAATTTAATTCTTGGTAAGGTTCACAGGTAATGCAGCTGTCCCTTTTAGCTTGGAATTTAAAAGCATCCCCTTCTGGGGGAAAAAAAGCAGCTCATTTTTCAGAATTTTTTTTTTTCCCTGTGAATTTACCTTGAATTGCTCATTAATCAAAACATACAGCCTTTTAGCTTCCAGGCGCTGGTATCTTTGCACACAGTGCAATCCTGTAGTCAGGCTAATTCACAGAGGCATGCAAAATCTAGGTGCTACGGAACAGCACAGAAATGCCACATTATGCAAACTTTTAACACTGGGAGCAAAAAGCGCACCACGCCGTCGGTGGCACTGCTCATATCGTGGCTACCCTGATCTGCAGAGCATCTTCAGCACGAGGAGCTGCGCATCGCTCTCAACGTGAGCTTTCAATAGAAATACTTGACTTCTTGCCCCTTTTATGTTTGGCACCCACCCTTAAAAAAAGAGAGGTCTAGGCAAGCTTTTGTATTTCTGCCTTTCTACCTACCTGCCTTAAATACCCAGCCTGAATTCAGTAGCTATTCATGGAATAAAACTCCCATTTCCATAAATAAGGACTCGTATATTTGACCCGGTATGTAGATAATCTCAAATGTATCAGAGTAATGATTACCTTTAAATGCTAGTCATGGTATTCCAGCTTGCAGGATTTCTCCGAGGAAGCAGTAGTCATAATGCAGCTCGCCTGCTGCCAGCAAGGTTTGGCTGATCAGGTCGAGGAGCAGCCGGTCGAATGCGCGCGTTGTGAAGTTCACGCTGTCATGTACAACAGCATTTGCCAAACAGGCCACACACTTCCTCTCTGAGAAATAAGGAAGGCTCAAAGTGCTTGCGACAGATGAGGTTGCTTTTGCGAGTGACTGCTCGGGCCACTTCATCTGTGGACTGAGGAAACAAGGAAGTTCTAAATATTTTGCATGAAGATGGTTTGGCAAAATATGAGCAAAATTAAAAAGAGCAAAATAACCAAAGTGTTATATTAGTTGCACAAAAAGTATTTTCTCTCTTATTTATTTTTCCAGGAAAGTTTAGTCCCCAAATGTTTTGCTTTATGAAATTTTGCTCATTTTTCAAGCAGGTGAAAATAATAATAATAAAAAAAATCTCTTTTCCAATCATACTAAGCATGAATAGGAATTCTAGTTTACTTATATTTTTCTATTCTGTATCTCAAAACACAGCTGCTTGCAAATAATTCAGTGTTGCATGTTCAATATCAGCCATGAAGAAACATTGGAGAAAGTTTGAATGGATGAAACATATTTTGATGTTGTGCAAAGCCATAAAACAGACATGGGACCCCTCTCATCTCAGTGTCTGAGATGGTGAAAACAAGCTACTGACCTGTTAAATAACCTGACCAAAGCCATTTAGGAAAACAGCATGGGAGATATAAATACAGCCATTGAAGGGATTTATGGGAATTTTCCCTGGGCTTTTTATGATCAAGATGTATTTCGAAAAAATCATGTAAGTCACTTTATATGATTAAAAAAAAAAAAAACAGCCACCAGCTGACTTTACACCAGAATAGCTGTGAGTAAACGCCAATGCAATGAGCAGTGTAATGGAAAATAATATATTTTCTGATGGAAGGCTAAAAGCTGACAACAGTGGCAGCTGTTGTAGAAGATACAGAAGAGCTATTGGAACCAGGGACAGCGACTAAACTCTCCGAACTGTCCCCAAATTTGGGGCTGCTGTACTTTTATGCATTTATTTGTACTGCATCAAATGTTAGCAAATGCCTTTATAACACAGAACCAAGACAGTGGTGTTTCCCGTGGTCTGAGGAGCTGCTTCTGCTCTAAAGCTGCAGAGTTAGCAATAACAGGTAGACTTTGTTTCTTAGGACGTTGCTGCTTTCTTCGAGTCGCAAGGATGTGGCATGCACATTCCCTAGCATAATTAGACAAATTGAGGTAAAATGTCTGTTAAATTACTGAAAGCTCACAGACAGGAAGACATTTGTACCAAAAATGAGAATATGCAGAACTCTGCATTTCCATGACTCTGCTCACTAATATCTATCTGCCTTAGGTCATCTTTGGGCCTTTGTAAGCACTAAGGTTATGTCCCAAAAGCGCTGACGGATGGGACAGGTCTCAGAGTGAAGCTCCAAAGAGCGGATCAGAAGAGCCTGACGAAGAGGAGGTTGTTTTTTCCTAACAGAATGTGCTCCATTGCAAACAACAAACCTGAGCCCCTACTTGCACCTCGCTCACAGAGCAGCAGATGAGTTTGCAGGGAGGAGAGGTAGATAAAATCTTCCCTTTCTGCATCATTTCTGACTGTTTCTGGTGGATATTGTGCCCTGCAAAATAATGAAAGCCCCTTTACACTTTCAGTACATTCAGCTAATAACTTGGTTTAATCGATGATGTGATTGATAAGAAGAAGGTTGAATCTAAATGGAAGAAAGTTTGGCTGTGAATTCAGTAGGGCTTTTATATGTCGTCTTACAAGTACTCATATCCTGTTATCTATCTGAGTCACAAACCTGACACAGGCTCTCAGAGAGTCACTTGCAGGGCTGCTTCTGCTTAGAGCAGAGAGGGATTTGCCCAGAATGGTGTACAAAAAGAAATTTTACTTATTCAAAGCATTATTGTTGATGGAAGAAAGATACTCTGTTTCCCCATTTTTATCTGGAAATCAGAGTACTGGTAGATTATGGAGAAAAGCCATTTATATTTCAGTCTCCCTTTGTCTTGCTGGACTGACCTGTTGGTTCCCATCTCACTTAGTGCTACCTAGTGTTTGCTACAAGCTTGCCTTACACATCACAGAAACTTCTTGAGCTGGTCCCAAAGGTTTTTACTCTTCTGCTCTTGCAAGCAGACCATGTCAAAAAGATTTGAAAAAATGACATTAATGTCTTCAGGTGTAGCCTTGCAACCTGGATGTTTTATGAGCTTCGTGGCTCTGCAGCACTTGCCCATCATGCAGAATTAGACATCTAAGGAAAAGAAATGCAGGACACTGAAATGCCACTTTGCAAGAAATAAGAAGGCCCAAAAAAAGGAATAAGAAGAAAAAGAAGAAGAAAATACCATTGTGAAAATACTTGAAATATAGCCTTTTAGAGAACAGTCTTTTGAGCTTTTGGGAAAGAAGATATACTGGTTACCTATTTGCAGCATATTTATTTTTATGTAGAGAAAAAAACAGAATGTAAACAGTCTCTGCTAGCTGTTAGCAAAAGAAATAACCATTGAAACTGAAGACGTCCTCAGACGGACATAAAGTACTGTTTTCTGTCAGTGGAGTGATAATCTTTAGGTACAAAGTGCAAAGAAATTTCATTCACTGTTTTTCAGTGTTTCTGAATCCAACTTAGATGCTTTATGCAAGATTAGATTTTAGCCAAACTCAAGCCTTGCTGTAAGTGGTGGGAAGAAGTCAGGAAATAGGAAGGACCTTGGCTATCCTGGAGATCAAGCCAGATGGTCTAATAGATACTTCTGGCTGTTAACAGAATGCAACTGAGCCTGCAGAGTGCCTGGGTATCCAGGAACACTATATTTAACAAAGAAAATATTGTTTTACAGCTTGTCTTATTTGGAAAGGTATAAATGTTGGGACACTTCACTGGTTTGTGGATGGAATTTTCACTAGATTTATCCCATTCTCACTTTTGGGGTGGTATCCTCACTATTTCTATTGTCTCTGGTGTTTTTTTGGCAAATAAAAAGCCTTCTTCAGGAGGGTCCTGCAACTTTATAGCCATCTGACCTGCGCCAGCTTGAGGGAGTGCATATGCATCAGAGAGAGGAACACAGTTCAAGCAGGGTTTGCAGTTTCAAGTCAGGCTGGAAAAACAACAGATCGTGATGTGAGGAAAGGAAGAAGGTTTTGTGTTTACAGAGAGTGGGTGATTAAAAAGTAATTGCAGTGAAGTTTCTAATCATTCAATCTGTAGTGAATCATTTTTTGAAGAGCTTTGCGTAAATGAGTTTCCAGAGGAATTAAAAGAGAGGTTTAGCACTGCAGCAAATATGGTAATTGTCTTTTCCAGATGTGCTAGGACACAGAAGCAAAGTCTGCAGGAATCGTGTATATATTCTTACTTGTTATCTCATTGGAATATCAGCATGGGGTCCTGTTTAACTAAAAGTTCCTGAACCATGAGACATCTGAAGTGGAAAATTGGGTTTGCATAGATGAGAATACATTTAGATGTGACCAACAAGCTGGGAGAGATTTGGGATACTGTTGGTGCAAGTCTGAGAGGCCCAAGAGAGAGGTCTGCAAGAGGTTTGAAACTCAACTCGGCTGACCACAGCTTAACATCAAAGCTAGACTTCATATCGTATCAGTTTTCATTCATTGCCTTCTGACCACTGTGAGCTGCTGCATTCCTGGCTTCTGGCCAGCTTAACCTCTAATTTTGAGAAGTAAAAAATGCTTGAGAAGTTGCTGATCACTGATCTAAATGGAAAGCTTTGCCTTCCATTTTCAATGCCATCACTCGCAAAAACTAGCGACAGTTAACCTGCATTCATTGCTGTGTTCTCCCTAGTCCTATAAATTTGGAGAGAGAATGTAATACTGCTATTCGGGACGGCACAACTCAGAAGCAGTTTGATACTAACTGCCTTCATATGGTCATTGTCAAAAATGTCATCAGACTTTCCTATGATGCTAGTGGTCAATCTATGAGGATAACTGAAACAAGAACTACACGTGCCTGAAGTTCCATGTCAGCCCTATTTTGTGTGATAGTCAGACAGAAAACACTCTGTGGCAGCAGGATTGCTGTCTTGATTTTATAATAGATCTCCTATTTTTTAGAGGCTTGCTTTCTTTAAAAAAAAATGCAAGTTTTTGTGAAGATCTTTGTTGTTTTTAAAAGCAATTCATTGCTTTTGTGTTTATAGGTAGAGGGTGATTCTTGAAGAATTAAAAAAGAGAGGACTAACAAAATGAACACAGTATTCGTTGGTTTGAGCTGATCTCATGATTTTTGGTTTCCTGATTCATGATTCGGTCATGCTGGTGGTAATGAGCGTCATTTAATGGAAATGAACAGTCCCACTACACTTTCTACATCTGTCTTAACAGCACTGCTTTATAAAGCACACAACTCCTTCATTACTAGTTACTGAGACTAATCCTAAAAGGAAATTACAGGTTCTTTAAGGGAAAAAGAACAACAGAATTGCTGAATCCAATTATGTTATTCTTTGTATGTCTTGACTCTGCCTACTAGTATTTAGAAGAAATTTTATTCTGGATAGTACCAGCTTCTTCTTTCACTTATTTGTTCCTGAGTTTTGTGATCAGGATGAGAAAACAATGAGCTTGAATTGCGGTCTGAAAAACAGAGAACTTGGGCAGTTTTGCTTGCCTAACTTCTGCAGCAAGCAAAGCCACATTTCCAAAGTTTGGAACAAATTGCAGATGCACCAAGGGAAGGGAACATAAAGCTATTTCTTCTGAATCCCTTGAATGATGCCCCAAGTTCCCCTACCACCCACTTCAAGTCCTCCCCTCAGATTTTATATGAGTAACAGTACTGGTCTCCACATCACTGGGCTCCACTTTCAAAGCCCAAATGCAAGACATGCTTGCTGAATGCGGATGTTATCAAAAGAAACAGACTGAGGAAGTGGCCATAACCATGGAAAAGAGAGGGGGAAAAAAAGTAGAGAAAAACAAATTAAAGAGTAGAGCTAGTAAGCCTCTGTAACCACTCTTACAAAGAAGGGAAAGTATCACAGCTGGAACAAGGCTCCAAAAAAGCCCTCTGTCCCTTGTCTTCTTCCCTGCCACCCCTCAAATACAAATGCAGAAGTTTTGAGTCTTTCTCTTATTCTTAAGGTTTGAACCATATCTAGGTCTAGCCCCTTTACATCAGGTCCAATGACATGAAAATTTAAGTGTCCAGCCTTTCCTCTCTGTGGAGGTGTCTTGTGGGACACTTCTATTCAGGCCCTTTTGCACTTGCCACTTGACTTGGTATCTTCACCCAGGGGCAGACTTTTGGTCCACAAACTCTAATGGGGCAAGGGAATTTTACACAGGTTTTCAAATGCCTAACATGAGATGTGCTCAAAACTAAGCATAACTTAAAATGTTTTCACTGTTCCCAGAAGATTTTGAGATTATGTGTGTGTCATCTGATCATAGTACTCTGTTTCCCTGTCAGACACAGCCTTGTAATTAGGCAACTTTTTCCACTTTAGAATTTGGGAAACTGAAGTGTCCTCTAATCATTTATTTATTTATTTATTTATTTATTTATTTATTTATTATTTTATTCATGGCACTCAGAGGTACTGGATACTTGCTAAAGGATGCTGAGCACCTCCAGAGCTGGTATTAAGGAGTAAATTTTCACAGTTGGAGGGCCATGGTGTTGGATGATTCTAGGTCTAAATTCCCTGCTATTCCAAGGTGGCCCCCAATTCCTTGCTCCAAGGGAAGAGCTAGGAATCTAGACTTCTGATGGTGTCGATGTGGGGAACATATTTTCCTTTTCCTAGCTTTCCCTATCCAAGCCCTGGTGAACGTGCTCTTCCAAAGGCCTAGGCAAGAAGGCAGTATTCTCCTCTGCATCCTGGGGACTCACCCACACAGTGATGCTCTCATCGAGGATATTTTTCTTTCTTTCTTTTGAACAACTGAGTCAGCGCACTTAATCTGCAGCAGACAAATATCCTGCCTTGAAAACACAAAATAGGCCACGACAAGCCCACATGAGGATAAAGATTTTACTCACTCAAGCTCTCATCTAATTCAGGGTGGAACTGAGGAGTAATACCAAGGGCTATTTGTTTCTTTTCCTTTATTTCTTCTGCCTTCTCAAAACTGGAGATGATGCTTTTCTTCATCCCTTGGGATTGACTGTCTTGGCTTTCTCTTGCTTATCTGCAACCACCCTGTACTTCAGTTATTTAGTTAAGAAATAACTGTGCTATGATCTGTTTCCCAGAACCCTAAGAAACAAAGAGAAACTCTACAGGAAGATAGTGACACTGGAAGCTCTAAAGAGAGAAAGCTGAAAAGACTCTCTCTGCATTCACACAATAACCTCTTTCTAATTATTTTTGGAAAGCAATTTCTCCAGTTGTGAGCAATGGTGTGCTATTAGAATCAATGAGTCCCCTTGTTGAAAATACACATATATATATAAAAAATTACCTGGGTGCCTGCCAGGGCTGCACAAAGTTCTCCGGGCTCAAAGTTTGAGGCAATTTGAAGTTGAGGATTTGCTTTTTGTTTTCTATTTCTTTTAAATTTGCTCCTCTCTAAGTTTTTGGATTTTGTTTGTTTGTTTGTTTGTTTTTTCCAGACTTACAGTCATGCCTTGTGCAAGTTCAGTTTGAAGTAAGCTTATCAGCTGAATAGATCAGGGTCTTTTATATAATGCATCTGCCTTTTTTAGAAGAAGAAAGAAGCTAATCTTAGCAGTTATAGTAAACTGCTGAAAACGTTTGGAAATTAGTCATTTGAACCAAGTCACAGCTATTCCAGCCTTTTTGTTCTAGGTCAGATCTTATCAGATTTATGCTGATTTATCTGCATTTTAAATAAGGATTTTTTGTGGTTATTTAAAAATGGCCATCTTTTCTTAATGAATTTGCTTCCAATGCTGCCAGAACTGCGGGGAAGATGGGAAAGGAGTGTTTGGCCTAGAGATTGGACTTTAATGCGTTCTCTGATTTTGACATGCTCTGGTTTTGGTCGATGTTTTGCAACCTGAACTCCAGATCTAGCTTTAAACTACTATGTTGTGCTTCTTCACCATAAATTTTTAATACTGCAACATCAGCCCCCAAGATATGAAAAAAAAGAAAGAACTGAGCTTGATTTTCATATTAGCAGTAATACTAGCAAAGAACTCAAGAACATTTTCAGTATACATAGCTAAGTCTGGGATGCTGCGATATAGAACAGTAATGGCAATAAGAAGTAGGTGAGGTTTGGAAGCATGCCCTGTGCCCACATACGAAGCTTGTGGTATGCACCACAGTAATCAATGCATGGTATAGCTCAGTGAAAGCCATGATCACTGTCAGAACAAAGTAAATAAGAAATTTATAGAAACTCAGAATTACACGGTTTCTGGTCACTGTGTCCAGTTTAAAGCTATTTTTGATACTGTATCATATACCACAATTAATAAACTCCTCAAGACCCAGATTAAAATGGGTTAGGCTTTTGTTCCCATTGTCTCTGCTCATAGTTGTTCCAGCCTCTTACTTCTGTTTTGATCAGCTATCTTAGAATGTCTAGCCCAGAATTTTTCATAGATAGGTATTAATATAATTAGTAGTGCTCGTTTGGCCTTGTAAGTATTGTCTTAAGTCATAAATGGCTCTTCTTCATTGAATCATTCATAAAGATCATGTCCACTGTCAATCCTTGTTTTTTAAAGTTAAAGAAGCCAGACTCTTTAGTCTCTTCTTGTAAAGTGGGGCCTCCATTCATGATGTGCCTCATATAGCAACTTTTTTATACCTGTTATTGTCTGAATGTGTCCAGCAAATTTTTCAGATGATGATATTGTGTGGATGATTTGTGACTTTGTTATAGACTGAACACAGAGATGATTCAGAGGTTTTTGAAAATGTCAGTGGCAGCGTTGAGAAACAACCAAAACCTCTCCTCCTCCCCGCTTGCTTTTATCATTAGGACATGTTCCCTATTTTTAAAATATCTTTTTTCACATTCTGTGACCATCTAGATTTTGCTCCTCATCCTTTGTTGCCTGCACTAGGGGACCAGGTATTTTGACAGGATGCATTGACTAAGAGCCTTCATTTTCCAGGGTGGTTCAGCTTTTTCTCCAGCATCCATCATAACTGAGAAGAGAGCAAAGACCCAAGCAACAGTTCTGGCTGAGGATTTGGGATGCCCTTCATCCACCAGTGAGGAAATTATAACCTGCCTCCGCCAGCTGCCTGCTCGTGTCCTCAATGATGCACAGACTAAGGTACACCATAGCAATATACATGCCATTATGTAAGGATCTAACAAGCAGTTTCCATGGATAGGAAGCTGGGAGAAAGCTTGAAAAATACATTTGGGGATAAATTCTTGTGAAAGAGGAATCAGGATGGTTTTTGGTACATGATGCTGATGTCCACAATGCACCAAACTCTGGCCTAAAATATGCACAGCTTGATTCTTCTTTAGATTAAAATCTCTTTACACTGCGTTGATCATATCTTCCAAAATCATTCTAAATATAGTTTTTGCATTCTTTCAGTTCTGTCTCTACTGCCAGAGGATGCTATGCTTGAGGAGAAGCAGGTCTCTGTAGCTTTGATAGTAGCTTTTCTGCAAAAAAAGAAGTGGGAAGGGATATCAGTGTTTTGACTCAACACTGAGCTTGTGAAAGCTGGAGTACAAACAGTTTAGAAATGGATCTTTTAATCAGAGAGGAAAACACTCACTGGCAATACATTTTCCAGTCATGCCCATCATTGAGCCAATCTCTAATTTAAAATAACACTTTTGATGACTAATAAGGCCTCCATTCTCTTGGGCATCAAAGCTCTTGGTTTATCTGTTGAGACTGACATCTAAAGCATTCCTGCCAACTGGGGGTTTGCAGCTACATTAACTGATCACTTGTTCTATTTAAAGGACTCAACTCAGTTCTCTGAAAAATAAATGAATTAGAAATAATGACGGTAAGCTAACTGAACTGCATTATTGCTTCCTTGCTAACCTAGCTCCTTGCCATAAGCGGACCATTCCAGTACTGGGGTCCAGTGATGGATGGAATTTACCTCCGGGAATCTTTAGCTAAAGTCCTTCAGCGTCCTCAGCTTCGGAAAGTTGACCTGCTCATTGGAAGTGCTCAGCAAGATGGGCTGATCAGCAGAGCTAAGGCAATTAAGGTAGGAAGAGACACACTATTAAGGAATTGATTGTAGTGCTATTATTATATGTATATAGTAATTCTTTGCTAGCTGGACAGATTCTTTTTGACTTCTGCAGTGTGTGAATTATACTCTATACAAATATGCAAGGGTATTCTCCATTATCAGACAATCCCATTTTGGCTGATTAATGGAATGATCACACCCGTTGACTAACAATTCAGGAGAAGATATGAACACGTGAGAGACCAACACTGATTCATTCTGCATTAGTATCTACCAACAAGTTTTACTGACTTGAAAATTCTTTCAATATTGCAGTCTCAGTTTTACCCTGCTAAGAAGAAAGCAAGGTCATATTAAACTTGGCTAATAGGGTCTTAACTGTGGAGAATGGCTCAGTTAGTCCTTTCCATGCCACCTATTTCTGTGCCAATCACTGTTGTGCTTCAATTGGTGGGGCAATTGAGGAGCAAGGGCTCGTGAGCTTATTCTTCACTAGGTCCTGTTTCTTCTCGTTCCATCCAGTCCATATTTGCACGTTTCACCGATCTACTTGTATTTCTGGCAGGTTCCATGGCTCCTTCTGGGTCTGGCACTGAGCTGCTGGTCCCTTGCACCTGCTCCTTCAGCTCAGCCTTCAATCTGCTTCTCAGGGCTCCTTCCACTCAGTTATATTCCCTTCAGGGTTGGACTGGCTGCAGCTGTGGGTTCATTCTCCACATGGCCTTCACCTGCTACAGCTACAAATCACTTTTCTCCATATCTGTAGGAATTATTCCTTCTTGTAAGATGCCCCTGAATAAGGGCTGGCTCTAAGAATTAATCATTGGCCTCATATGAGAGCTACAGTGAATAGGAATAACCTGCTGAAGTGAAGTTTTTGTGCTTTGCTTTAGATATAAATGCCCTAAAAAGCATAAAGATCTTCCTGAAGGCTTTTTTCATCCTCTTGTGAACCCTCTTGCACTATCTGTTCTTGAGCATATCAGCCTCTCCTACTTCACCTGCCCCACTCAACAATAGGAACAAAAACACTTTCCCATATAACATTGCTAAATTAGACTGCATGTTGCAGTTGCAAAGTGCTCAAATGTAAGATAACAAGGTCAACAAGAGATTCTAAGACAGCAGGAACTATTTTGAGGGTTATCTATGTGAGCTGCAGGTCAGTTGCTATCTTTCTGTAAATGTGTAGATCACATCTCATGGCAGGCAGTAAAAAGAACTGCTTTATTTGCTGTAACCAGTAACATACAGACCATTTCACTTCAGAATTAT
This sequence comes from Microcambeva ribeirae, assembly GCA_035222435.1. NCBI lineage: Eukaryota > Metazoa > Chordata > Actinopteri > Siluriformes > Trichomycteridae > Microcambeva > Microcambeva ribeirae. The sequence continues at coordinate 6,003 of JAYECN010692987.1, read as the reverse complement.
TGAGAAAATGACCCTTTTGAAAGAATTTTTTTATTTTATTTTTTTTTAATTTGATATTGCATTAGTCTCCATCAGTTTTTTTCTTCTCTTAGTTCATGTATCCTCCTTTTCTTTTGCAATCAATTACAAGTAGAAATCAGGTATAGAATCAGATCTGCAGATAATGATCCAATTCCTGATGGAGGCCAATAAACCGTAGTAATCACAGTACAAGTCATGTGATGAAGATTAGGAAGTGAAATTCTTTCTCTTACCACTACTTCCACATGCTATGGTGGCCAGTAAAAATGATTTGATGAAATTCCATGCAGCAAATCATGCCGTCAGTGAAACCTCCAAGTGTGAGAAGCCAGCTCTGTCAGGTTGAAATGAGAAGAAAAAACACTTGCAACTGACAGTTTGATGCTAACACGCCTCTAAAAAAAGAAAAGATGGAATATCTTCTTTATTTACAAGCTTTTAGAAAATACCAGGTCATAAGGGGATTCAAAAAATTAGCACAAACCTGAGAAATGGTCACATTGACTTTAAACTGAGAAAGCTGTTTTAAAATCTCCTTCTGTTGGAGAGTCTCTTATTCCTTTGGCAAAGTTTTAACTATCTCTGGTTAGAAGAACATTTCTCTTTTTTTGGTATTGTATATAGTACCCAAGACCTTCACTTGGTGCTGCTGCTGTAAATCAGAATCTCTTTTCCAAAAAAATTGTACTATTCATGGTAGGCAGTTTTATTTTCTCCCTCTTGACTTCTGCAAGTCATTCTTCTGCAAGAATATGCATTCATGTTCTTACTGAAAATGGATGATTTTTTTAAACCTACATTTTCCCGATATTTCTCCCTTCCTGTGGGAGAAATTCAAAGCAAGATGATTGCTTTGAATTTGTCCATCTTACTGTCCTAGATTGCTTTCTTAAAGATGTGCTGCAAGGTTAAAACTCCCTATTCTTTTTTTTTTTTTTTTCTTTTTCTCTTTTTCCTTGTCCAAGCACATAGTATATTAACTGCTGGGAAATCTTAGTACTTCCTCCTTCATTGAATTATTTATAAAAATGTATTTTGCAGGTGCCATGAGCATTGGTGCATCATAGGCATGATCATGCATGGTTGCAATCAAACTTATCTAATAATATCCTGAGTATGCTACAGGCATATTTAACCCCAGTGGCAGAATCCCACGTGTGTGGTGATTCTTACCAAGACATCTGTGCCCAGTTTCCTGCATCAGAATATCATGAGGAATTGTGATCTGGGCTAACGCTCCTCTCCTTTTCCCACAATTTATCTAGTAGAAGGTTTTGAGAGGACCTATTCTGTACCTCCCTCTTCTACCTTAGTAATTTAAAGGTTTCTCTCAAAGTGGATCTTGCTTGCATCTGTTTGGGAAAGTCCAAAGCTATTTTCATGTATTTTCTGAGGAAAGTGGGATGACTTGACTGTAGATAAAGCATTGAGTTGAACTTAGTTCCCAGTTTTCTGGTGACTTCAACCGGTTGTTTAATCTAGCCTGTAAAAAGGGAATCAAACCCTTCCAGGGCAAAACTATCTTCTCTTATCAATATTGCAACAAGGAGAAAATCCATCTTTGACTGTGGATATGGTCCAATTCTATAGTGAGAAGAACCATGCAGGTGCCTGAGTAGATAAATGGCACAGCTAAACGGTCCTGTGGTGAGTGCATGAAGCTGGCGAAGTTCTTCGTTCCCGTCTCATATAGAATGACAGGTCTAAGCATAGCCAGATGCAAAGAGTGGGAGACGGAAAACAGAACGAAATAAAACAAAACAAAACCTTGGGTCTTGTTGACCACTTGCCTCGGTTACTGGGAATATCTGTGCTAGCAAATGCAGGAAAACCTGCCTGGGCTTGCTCTCTTAGTTTTGGTTCTGTAAATAGTGAGGACACACTTTTAGCCACGCAGATACAAGGCTGCTTGAGACAAGATGCAGATCTTATCCTCTCAGACCACCGTTCCATACAAGTTTCACAGACTCTTAGCCTTCAAGTCTTACGAGCGGGGCTAAAACCTCCAGAGTGCTTGCAGACCTGGAGGTGCTAAATCCTGCTCGCACCGTGTTGCTCTATGGGACTTACTGGTGTTTGGCTGCGCAGGGTGTTTCTGTGCTGCCACTACAAGCCTGTGCTTCCGCTTGGTACGACTTTCAAAATTAACAATGAAATAAAATGACAGGAGACAAAAGAGAAACCAATTCTATGTTAGCAAAAAGTGTCTGCTTATCAGTAAAGGTGATGTTGGTAGCAGAAAGCTGAGCATTCATGCTGTCTGTCCTTTCAAGGGAAGTGACTGTTTCATGGCATTCACCTGAATGGTTACTCATGGGAACTGAGACAGATTTATCGTTTCCTGAGACACTTCATACTCATCCCCAGTGCAGCCATCAGGTGGTTGAGACTAAATAAGAAATAAAGCAGGGTCTATTAAGTGGGTTGCACGTGGTACCATAATACATTATTATGTGACATATAGTGCTGTTAAGGCTAAACCTGTTGCCACAATTCCCCAGGCAGTCTATCAGCAGTTGTAGATTTGGGCTGCTGAGCGAGAACCTCTAAAATTTCAATCGCCAACAGGGCAAAATTTTATTGCTGTTATTTGTGACAGCTGCAAAGATCTAGTGGTTCCCATTAGCACTGAATATACAAATTCATTCATTCCGATCTATATGTGTGTTTGTTAGTATACGTACGTATGGCGGTAGAGAGCTTTTTATATCCACCAATACATCCTGGACCCCCCCTGCATTGCAAGGGTTGTTAATTTTCTTTCTAGTTAGTAGACTGAAATTGCACTTTCTATATTTCCTTTCTTTATCCCCTTAGTACAAACCTAGCTGGCTGTAGAGTCCAGAACAGGGAAATGGTGAGGAGCAGAAAGACAGAAATATAATCTATTTATCTCTTGTAAGCAACCAGATCCATACAGACCAGATTTCTACCTCCACCACAGTAAAAGGATTCAGCTGTATGCAACAGATGGCAGATATATATTAACTGTGATAACCTGAGGAGCAGTGTCCTGTTAAATGCCATCAGTGGGGAGGACAGGCTAATATTTGCCCTTCATCTCATCTTGCAGGTAGCTGGAGTTCTTGAAAGCCCTCTGCTGAACTGCTAGCGGGCTTTTCTCCATCCCTTGTGAAGATTATCAAAAGCCATTAAGGCTTTGCATCACCAGAGCAGTGGAGAGCAGTGTACCTGCTGTCTTTAATTATTTTTCTCACCTATTTAGAAAATGTGTTGGAAAAAAGCGCTATAACCCTGAGATCAATTGCATATACCTCTTAAAAATATTAGCAGAATGTAGAATGCATTTTTTAAAAATAATGTTTGTATTAGCATGTTAATGTCAGATAATATTGCAGTCAAAATGACTTGATACAAAATGCCCCAGCGTGGCTGTTTCGTGCATGGTTAGAATGAAAAATCTCAAAATATCTTACAAATGCCATTTCTATTTTTCATTCAGCTCTGTTTGTTGAATCTTCCTTCAGCTGACTTAACACATCCCAGGGACCCCAGTCTATTATCAATGCTGAGAAAGGTCACCAGAATTTGAGGGGCGTTTTGAAGACGACAGAAATTAGTACATTAGCACAAGAAAAGACCTAAGAACGACCACACTTAGTGAGAGCAAAAGCTCATTTAATGCAGAATGCTGTTTTCAGCAGTGGCCAAAAGCGGATGCTGGTAAGAACAGGGCAAGCAAATGCGATACTTCTGCCTTATACTCTCCCAGCCTCTAGTACTGCAGCTAAGGGACGTCCTAACCTGAACTGGTCTCTCTGTATTTGCAAACCATCAACTGATTGCTTTTTTCCCATAAACTTGCTCATGACATTTCATCTGCAACTTGTCCCCAACTGTGCATTGTAAGAGGTACTATCATCTCCTCCCTTTATTTTCTTGTTTTCCAAAAGTCATGTTTTTGTGATGCTTGCTAGTTGAAGAGAGAGTGAAGAATCAGTTCCTAAGGTACTCGATCAATCCCTGATCTTTTTTTTTTTTTTTCTCTCTGTCCATCTTCCAAGTATTTGTGACTAGTGAAGAATAAGGCAGCAAATCCATTAACAGAAACAAAATGAAAGCATTGCAGGAAAGTTACTCTGGACAGGATGCTCTGCACTTTGTGCTCTGATGTGATAAACAAACACGTCTGTTCTTAACCATATTCACGGACTAAAACGACCAGCATCAGTCACCAAATAAGAGATCTCATCAGATAGCTAGAAAGCACCACTGCTGTTGCTGTTTAATAGGGACTTGAAGACTGCTGAAGTCAGTGGAAAGATTACTTCTGAATTCAGTGAATTTTCAGTCACTTTCAACTTTCAGTTGAAGAAAAATATGCATGTCCTTGCTGTGTGCAAACAGAGTGATTTTGCAGGAAATCGTGCTGTGCAGTTTTGTATGTGACATTTGTGCATATGAAGTGACATGTCATGCGTGAGTTGCAGAGTTTTTCGGAATACTGCCATTTTACCAACACTAGCACCACATGAATATTCTCGCTTTGAATATGAGCCAAAATCTAGCAAAAGAAGAATTCATTATAAATACAAGGGAAATTGCCAAGATTTCTTGGGATCTTGTGATATTTTGAAATTCCTTTTAAAGTTGAAAGTAATTGTAAAAGTAAAGTAATTGTAAGAGTAAAGTAAAAAAGTAAAAGTAATTCAGCAGCACAAAACATTAGAGTATGTAAGGACAGACCTAGGCCTCAGCAAAGGGGGGCTTATTTTCCATCTTTCATTTCTGCAAATCTGTTGAAAAGCAATTATTCCCTCTGTACTTTCTGTATAGGGGTGTGGAAACACCTTCTAGTTATGTGATGAAAACCAGCTGCGGGCCATCAAAATAATATATTCAGTAAAGCATCTATAGTAACTTGACTGAGTGGACACTGATCTATTTTGCTTCAGAGTGGTTGCCCAAAATAATACAGGTGGTTTATTAGATCTTTCTCTCTGGAATTCATATACAAAGTCTCAGCCAGTGTGCACCTGCAAGGTGCCCTCTTTAGAAGGGGCTTGATCCACAGGAAAGCTGAAGTTCCATGTTCTTTTTAAAAAAAGTGCGAAGCATCTGAAAGGATAAAATAAAAAGCTTTCTCAAGGAAAGATATGTTGAAAAAAATGTAGCAGACTTTAGCTTCTTTAAAAATAGAATCAGGTAAACAGACTGGGGTAGGAGATGGTCTCCGTGTTCTCAGTAATTCTGCAGTGATGTGTGTTCAATGCTCTGTGTGAAATGGCTGTATGTCAGGAAAGGTTTTCATCTGCAAAAGGACTGCGAGAAAGGCATTTTGCCATAAGCCTGTCTGAAAGGCAAAAGATTGTGAAGTCTGAGGATTCCTTATTTGGGATTGGAGAAGAGGGATTTCTCTTCTTGGGCTAAGGCAGATGTCATTCCAGACTTACATACAGGCTTTATGGCAGACACATTTTTCATAGACATCTTCAGAAAAGCCACAGAGGGACATAGTCACGAAGCAAAGTTATGGCCTGTTAGCTTTTTGGACTTTCCGAAGGAAAGGAGCAATATCTCCTGTGCCTTCTTGCCTTCTCTCCGCTTTAGTTTTCCAGCAGAGAGCTCATCAGTAAGACAGAACTTGACACAACTACGTTGGGGTGTAAAGACACCCCATCTCTCTAGATAGAGGGGTCTATCTCTCTAAGAGCCAGCCAAGTTTCTGCAGTATTAGGGCCTCATCCATACAGTACTCTACCTATGCTTTGAATTTAGCAGCTTAGGGAGTCAGTCCTGTAATATATTTTGAGGAACCTGATCCTGCCATGTGGTGATTGTCTTGAGAAAGCAGGAACTTTGCCCTATGTCTTCCCCTGGGGATCAGAGATTGGAGTACAGAGGACTCACTCCAGCAGAGGGAGATCTGAGCCTGGATTGTTCCAGAAAAAAAGAAAAAGAAAAAGAAAAAGAAAAAGAAAAAGAAAAAGAAAAAGAAAAAGAAAAAGAAAAAGAAAAAGA